>WAAB01016911.1:0-11110 GCA_013389865.1 Piaya cayana | reverse complement strand
CTTGTCACCTGTGTATGCACAACTTCCAAAGAAATTCCCAAGATCTGCAGGATTTGAGCCTGAAATAGTAAATCATTTATGGTGTAAATCATCACATAATTTCTGCCAGGAGTTGGAAAAATATGGCACACCAGCATTCTTTCCATACACTGTCCTTTTGTGCAGATGTACAATTATATTAAAACTACCCTTTAGCTGCATCATTTTTTCACATACTACTCTCTTGGGCCCTTGCAACAGTATCTCATAGACCTATTTCAGGGAGAGAAACCTGCATGCAGTTCACAGTCTGGGCACAGTTTTGTACTTTATTCAAAAGCCATGTATTTTATCTTTGCCTCATCATTAGAAAATACTATAACATGCATGGCAAATTTTAAAATGGGTCTTACCATTCATTTCAAGAGTTTGTTCAGCTCTCAGTAAGGAAATAATTACTTCTAAAGTTTATTTCAATTTATAGAGAGGCAGAAAAAAAAGAATGATTCAGAAACATTCCTATCTCCAGCCTCCAAATTCCAGGTGCCATGGGCACATACTGTTTTGACTCTGCACCCAGGCCTGAATATCTTTAAACCGTTCTTAAAAGGGAGCAATAAGCACAAAATTAAGGTTTTCAATCTCCCCTCCCACCCTACTGCCCCAAGAAGAGGCAGCAAGAATGAAACTGGATGCAAGTTAAGGAAGGCAGAGTGGAGGGGAAAAGAAGTAAAATACATGGAAAGAAACCCAAAGAAATATTTCCCTGGTGTAACTACTGTCTTGGGTAGGTCACCGTGACAGCATCCCTTTAAGAATTAACATTACTACACAAACCTGGATTACTCAGCCCTTTGTGCACCTGACTGTGTTCAATGAGGTTTTGTATTTCACTGTTTTTTTTGGCAAAGCTTCATACACTCTCAACCTTAAGTCAACATTAAATCCAACTATCCATTTATAATAATGAACTCTGTATGCAACAGCTCCTGACACACTGCATGAAAACAAGCTGACTGAAATCCACAACTTCAGAGCAGACCACGCAGATTCTGAAAGAAGCCATCATACTTGGAAGAAAGTTACTTACTCCTTCATTTAGGAAGATTTCAGATGCTTCATAGTCAGTTTGGGTTTTTTACAGCACAATGAAGAAAACGTCCTGCTTCTGCATGACTTTTTCTTCCTTGTTGGAACAGATGGTGAAGGCTTACAAATACATGACTGGTATTTTTATAGTGACTCACACCTCAGAGCAACAGGCTTCAGAACGCGATAAGCAGCCAACCAAGATGGATGTTAGCTTACTTGAGGAGCTGTATGACCACAGAAAACAGAAGCAAAAACTGCAATCACACATTATTGTATTTAAAACAGGTATGCTTATATTTATAGGAAGCAATGCAAATGTAGATGTAAAGACTATTTCTTTAAATCGTGACTAATTTTTTATAATCAGCTTCAAAAAAGGTGCAAAATTAATTCCTTTTCTGTCATGTTGGGGTTTTATTCACTGAAAGGTGGTCTTATGTTTATACCAATTAGCTTCATGGCAGTGAAACACTAGCATGAATTTGAAGCCAATGAATGTATTTGAGATAAGATTTTACAGGTTTTATATCAGTAACGTGAAATTCTAAACATAAATGGTAACTCTTACAGGCTCCACGTACTTCGTGTCTGTCATCAGTGTATTTGTGCAATGTATTCTGTAACATTTCTGGTCTCTTGAATGCTTCCAGCAGAAGAAGCAACTCAGGGTCTTCTGTCTTTTTTTTGCTTTCATTTATATATGTGTACAGAAATGTGTCCTACAAGACTACAGGTAGCAACAGCAAATATCAAGTGACTAGCACAAGTTGGGGAGGTTCTTAAAAAATAACTTATGCTACGAGCCATAGTAGGTAACTTAGATACAAGTCTTGAACAAGAGGTCCTCTTTTGAAACTATTTTTACTGTGTATTGCTGAGAAAGTCCACCAAAGTAATAATATGTACCATTCATCTATCTGCTGTGCTAGACAGATTTTATGTAAGAAACTTCCATATATTTTACATTCTCTATTAAACTATTTCTTACAATATTAGTCATATATTTTCATTTATGATCTGAGTTAAAATACTATTGAGAACACTAAGTCAGTTAATGAAGTTGTCTTTTGAAGCTAATTGCAATATGAAAAACATGCTTCATCACCTCCTATATTAGTATTTAGCTCAGCAAATGCATAACCTGGGTTATTTTATTCTTTACATTTTCTTCTACATTTTTCAGCAGTTCTAGATTTTGGCTAAGTCAAAGTTGTCAGAACAGCTGACAACGCACATAATTATGAACTATTCAGCGGAGTCACTTCTTCAATATTCTTTCATTTGAATGTCTAGAAGTTTTATGTTAAAAATGTTAAAGCCCTAAGGCACAAAAAATGTAGAGAGAGATATACAAGCTTATTTTATCAGGTATGAAAAGGCAACTAACTTGAAGGCAAAACAGCCTAATCCATCGAATCAGCTACAGCAAAAATGTAAGTCAGCTAAAGAAGGAAGCAGGAGGCTGTATCCAGATTAAATTCAAATGACGCTTCAGATGTAATGAATGTAATCAGAGCACATTTTTTTGCAAGGACACCATTTGAAGATTAAACAAAGATAGGAGAAAGCAGGGCTGAACATTTTCTAGGAAGTTTAAAATATAGGAGGGCTGGAAGTTCACATACAAATATTTTCATATACATACACACAACCAAAAACATTCACAAAATGACATCATCTACTGCAATTAAATTTTATCTCTAAACAACCTGTATGGAAAGGATTAATGTTACTGTTAGATGCAAAACTGAAAGGTCTTTCTGTTATCCTGAGTATTCAAAGTTGTGAAAGTTGATCTTTATACTTCCCTACAGTTTGAAAGCTGGGAAAACCTATTACATGGCTCAGCACTTTGAACCTAGTATATGCATCAGTTTTCAAGAGCATGTCAAGCAGAAATGAACACTGCCATATCAGGATAGCCAGCTTCCCTTCACTCCTTAAATTACGGGCTTAAACTACCCAGAAATTCCAGCTAATACCAAAAGGTAGTCCACGTATGTGTCAATGTTTTGTACTGGTAGCAAATCATTTCGCTACCTAGAGGGCTGGGAAGGAGACAACAATGGTAGTGCCACCACAGCCTCATGCATACAAACAAACCTCCAAGGCCAGACACAAAAACCTCATGATATTCAAACCTCATGGAAAGAGAGCACCTTCAGTCACTCATGATCTTAAAAAATCTGTGCCAAAGGTCTTTCTTCTAACTAGTAAACCCCTAAATGGTTTCTGCCGGACAGACCAGCTGTCCTTCCATGGGACCACAAGGATTTTGAGCATTTCAGGTTTATTGCACCACAGCTGGAATGGTAACTCTAAGCTTCTTCTAGAAATTTTAGCTTTATATGTCACTTACTTGTTCACCAGTGTCATTAAATTGTGGACTTTTAAACAGAACTTAGGATTCTCCAACTTTTTTCACTGGTGGGTTATTAACTGAAAAGCCACCCGGAAACAACTATCTTCTTCCCCAATACACAAAGCCATGTTTGCACTTCTGCCTGTTCCTGATTATTTGAGAACAAAGACTATGACAAGATTTGAAAGTTGCCAGATAGAGGATAATACAGCAGTGTCTTCATTATTTAATGACTAAGAAGCTGACAGACAGCATTTACATTAGGAATTAAATGGGAGCATTCAGCACATGCAGACCCAACAGAATAAACACTGGGGCTCTGCCTGCAGAAAAGTCTTCCCAGTATTTCCAAGGTAACTTGAAATAAGTTTAACTTTTGTGACTCTAAGACCTTAGAAGTATCTCTCTATAATGACAGCATATGAAAAAGTCTGAACAGTAAACAACTCTGGAACAAGGTTATAATGCATGATATATTTAAAAAAAAAAAAAACTGATAAAAGATCTGTCTAATAAAGATTTCTTTAGAAGTTTAGAGTGCTGACTCTGTGCTAATTCAACACACAAAGGTTCAGGACACTCACATTTCTGTCAGACCATTTCTTAAAACCAGTCCATACTATGAAAATCGGACTAGATGAGTTACTTTTCAACTCTCTGATCAACTCAAACCAGATCATGATTCTTCTGATGACTTGATGTTGCCTATCAATGCCAGTCCAGCCAAAAGTGCAAATACATCTATGAGACTGTGCAAGGCTATATCCCCTCAGAGCCTCTCAGCTCCTCTCTATTGCTTTTCTCTCACATATGCAGAAGCAGCACTAATTTTTGTACCTTGGTGCTACACAGTTCTGCAGAATGCACAGGGATCTCCTTTGCAAGTGGACTTTTTGCAGCCACCCTATTTCGCCTTTATTTCTTGGATAAAGTCCAGCCACAACTTTGATTCTCACTGTTCTGTGATAGAGAACTGTGTGTACTTATCTCTGTGAATACTTTCATCCTAGGAAATTCTGTTAGCATACTTCACTGAATAGATAGATGGACAAACACATCTGTTTCCCTAAGCTCTGCCTATGCTTCACTCTCCTTTTTCCTAGTAACACTGCGGGAGAGCAGAAGATGTGGGCTGGCATGGTTTTAACTCCCACAGCCATGCTGCAAAGCAGCTCTCATCAGATCAACTAAGAGAACAGTGAAAATAGCATGATGTTATGCTGGTGCTTTAGCAGTGGGAGCCAAAGAGAGCAGTGAAAGCCCCTCCTTAGCCAAAGCTCTGTTGTACGGGTTCATTTACTGCCAGTAAATCAGCTGGGTCTGACATCTTCATATATTTTCTTGTAAAGATGGCATAAAAGAGTTGTAAAGGGAACGGGGGGAGCTGTTGGATTTTTAAGGCAGCATCCTGTTTGAACTAACTTCATTTCAAATTCAGGGTTAAAATTCTTCCAAAAAGGCTATTCAGATGATCTGTTTCAGAATATAATCATCACTTTTACGCATGTACTTTTTTCACTTTAATATGCTTCACAACTCATACTGTAACAGACACAGCTCCTATAACTCAACCCTGTACAATTCTGCACAATTCAGCATTCTGCACAATTCCTACTTTAAACTCTAGACTAACTGAAGGATGTTTCATTAGCGCTTGCAATGTCAACAGCACTGTTTACCTTTAGTGCAATGGTTCAGTTTCTATTCATTTTCAAGGCACAGAAAGTGAGTCTCATTCATTCAGTAATTTGTTGGCTGCTACATGTAGTTAAAGTAGCATTAGCATTTCTATGCCTAATATCTTTCACATTTCTAATAGTAACTTTCATACTGCTTTAGACATTAAGCTATAGAGATGACAGGAATAAAAAGAAGAGACCAGATTCTCTCCCACTGCTAGAGCTACTCTACATCGTTCATGGAGCAAGCAGATTTTTTTTCTCTAAACAACCATTCAGGCAACACTAGTGTGATAAGCTATTTACTTTTCAACACATACATTAATTACGGCAGCAAAATTGTAGTAAAATACTGAAATACAAGCCTCTATGGTAATGATGCCTTATCAAGAAAAAGAAGAAAGAATTTCACAATTTCTGTTATCTAGAGGCAGTCACAGTATTTTTAAATTGTGAATGTGAACTTCCAATATTATCAAACAGAACACTTTTGTCTGTCAGATCAGATCACCTGGCAACAAACAGAGCAACTCCCTGCTCACCTTAAGAATTTTTCCTTGCAGGCAATTAATTACTGAAAGTCAATTTTCAATCTCTGTTTTTAATGAGTCTTAGAGTACCACTTAGATTGATATTGACTTGATAAGTCTCCATTTTCAGTTGACAAATCCTAGAGTACCATTTATGTCCTTAGAACTGCAAAACTAAGCATGAAACAGTTCTACTCCACAATCTGGCATCAAAAGGACTTGCATTATGCTCAGCCACAGATGGAAAAAGTAGAGATGAACTCATCTGTTAAAGCTCTTCCATTGAGTTTATGCCACAGAAATTAGACCCTTAATTTTTGCCACCATGGTAATGTACATATATCCATTTTTCTTGTAGGTGAGCACGAATCTATTCTCCCAGAATCAATGGTCAATACTGTTTTAATTAACAAAAAAGTTGTGAGATCAAAGTCATTTACAGAACATGCTCCTGTCAGAAAGGTTACACTGGAGATGAGCGGCAGTGGCAACATACAAGACAGTTCCCCATGGCGTGCCCACCTGGGAATTCACCGCCTGGTGCAAGCCCCTTGTCAAGGAGTTCCCTGGGATCCTTCTCACTGTAAGAACAGATCATGCAGTTTTGACAGTCAGAGACTGATTTCAAAGGGAAACAGTACCCTGCAACACAAGGAATTAGAAGAAGCAAGTGAACTATCTGCACTCAGTCAAATGGGAAGTTCAAGCACATTGAACAGCTTCAGCAAAGAGAATGGCAGCAACATTTCAAGCACCTGTCAAAAGCCTCCTGTGGAATCAGCCACTTCAGCAGTTTGGACACATCAACCTATTTCTCCTACAAAATGCATGCCAACCTGCAATAAACTGAACTTCTACCCATTCCCTAATAAAAAGGGGCCCAGAATTTCTGAAGCTGCAAGGAGGCTTGGACTATATGTCTCACAATGAAGACACTCAGTAATACATAAAACTCAGTCAAAAAACTTGACTAGAACTTAAAAAAGCAAAATAGTCTTCCTAGTTACAATGATTGGCCTGCTGAGGTTCTACTACTTCCATGAGCCAAGAAAGATCCTTACTATAGAATCTGTTGTTTTATGGTACAGTGTCAAATGAGATGTTCTCATGAAAATCATGACAGATACTCACTTCTGTTATTTGAGATGTAAGAGTGATTTTATCTTATTCTTTTCCTGTTTTCATGTTGCTGATTTTATCACAATATCTGAAATATCTGAAAGAGATAGAGCAAAGAGTAGTAGAATTACTGATGAAGCTACTAGGCTAAATTTCAGTATGATAGATTTGATTAGATAATAAACAAGTAACAAATGAAACAGTATTGAAGGTGATTGGTACACTTAACATATGATTTCACTGTTCACTTTGGTTAAAAAAATACATTCAAGATACTTCCTGATGTGTATATTTTTAAAATCAATTAATAAAACCTCTGCTCATTTCTACTGTTGTCTTAACTACACAACTAAACAAACAGAACTGTAGAAGTACAGCTATTTTTTTTATAAATAGGCTTTAACATCTTCTCTTGGGGCACAACTGCACCCCAAACCTATGCAATTTTTTAAAAGTAAGCAATTATTGCTGGTCTCCCCTCCCGCGAGATCTTTGAAGGATGAAGATCCTCTTTCGTGGGTACTTTGCAATGACAAACACACAAGTTCCACACCACCTGCTTCTGGCTGTCAGTATTCAGAGAGGGCTCTTTCTCAAACATAGACTTCAGAAAAAATGAAGTCTATTTTATGCTGACATTAATCTCAAGCTATACATCTAGTATCCACTGGCTCTTCTAACCCATTCCATATCTACCTGAGCCCTGGTAGGATGGCAAAATGAGGATCAGGTGGATGGCCCAGAGAGCTCTTGATGATCCCTGCAGATAGTCTGCAAGCACACATCCCCAGTTATCACAACTGTCTCAAAATCACACTATCCACACACAAAAAAAATTGAGCAAAAAGATGCTCAGCTGTGGTTTATGTCCTCTTTCTTCTCAGCAAGAACAATAAACCATCTCCTCATAAGATATCTTACAAAGAGGTTTAATGCCAATGTCCAAATAAAATCCTATTGTCAGAGAGATAATGGTTTTATCTCTTTCTAAGACAAAATACCATTTTCTTTGCATCCCACACAACTTCAAATCATTAAACATTCATATAATGCCACTGACTTTTGTTGTGTTTGATGGAGGATGATGTTTGCACGTATCTACAGAGCCTAGTCTTTCACTGCAGAAGATTCACATTTCTAAGTGCATCCCAGTTAAGTCCACAGAAACAGAAAAAAATATCATGGAATATAATGCTGTGTCACTCCCACCGACCAAATGTCATTTTCTTGATGCCACTCAACAGTCTTAGACTCAAACTTTGTAGTGTCTCACCACCAGCAGGTAGACTGGAACCTGTCCCTAAGTGACAGTCCTTAAGACAGTGGTCAAAAGCACCAGCTATTACCAACAGTAATGAGTGCATCACAGTAATTCCTGAAGAATTTTCCCCTCATTCTCACTTAAATGGGATGCAGAGGGATCTTGATGGGCTTGAGAGCTGGGCCTGTGTGAATTTAATGAAGTTCAAAAAGGCCAAGTGCAAGGTCCTGCACCTGGGTTGGGGCAATCTCATGTACGAATACCAGCTGGGAGGAGAATGGACTGAGAGCAGCCCTGAAAAGTAGGACTTTGGGGTGCTGGTGGATGAGAAGACCAGCATGAGTTAGCAATGTGTGCTTGCAGCCCAGAAAGCCAACTATATCCTGGGCTGCATGAAAAGTGTGACCAGCAGGTCAAGGGAGGGGATTCTGCCCCTCTACTCTGCTCTTGTCAGACATCACCTGGAGTCCTGTGTTCAGTTCTGGAGTCCTCAGCACAGGAAGGACGTGGGTATGTTAGAGCAGCTCCAATACGAAGACAGGCTGAGAGAGTTGGGGTTGTTTAGCCTAGAGAAGAGAAGGCTGCAGGGAGACCTTACCACAGTGAAACAAAGACAGATTTGGGAAGAGCCATTCATCTTAGGTCTTCAAATATGTTCAGTTAACTGGCTTGCCCAGATCACTTTCCAACTCATATGCTGATTTCTGCTTCTGGGTAAGCATGGGACTTTAGTAAAGAATCATAGCTACTTTTTTCTATTTTTTCTTCACAGTGATTACAATATTTAAAGAAAGATTAGAAAGAAAGGGTAAAAAAAGAGATCAAACACAGATATGCATAATAGGTATTGGTACAATAGAGGCAAAATGCTAGATAACAACCAGCCCACATGAAACAAGAAACTACCTAGAGGGAAGTATCAAAGGACAATGTAGTTTTTAATGTATGTGGTATGCATTAGCTTTCTGTTTGCTTGTCTTGCTGATTAAAGATTATACTGATTTGTACTGCTGCCTATCATTATACTGGAGTGTTATTTTTGTAATATCTCCAAGTCTGAAGGCCACATAAAGCTAAAGGAATAACTGAAAGAAAAATACTATGTTAGCAAGGGGCCAGTATTATAACTATTCAAAATTTAATTCAAGATCATTTCACCTAGATACTTGCAACAAGAGAACATTTGCAACTTGAGAAAAAGTCGGCAAAAGCAATTGCAACTTTTAAATCGGTATCACAGAAAGTTCATAACCTTATCTAACCACTTACCTACTCTATAAATCCTTTAGAACTAAATTAGTGATATCATTTCTGCAAACACTTTAAAATTGATTTTAAAGTGCTTTGACTTAGTTATCTTAATTAAACACAGACCTTGAAAACCTTGATTTAAAACTCAGTGCAGGTTTATGCACAAACTAAGTAACTAACTCCATTGTAAGAACTTTCGTACAAATACTTTGTCCTTTCCTGAGGCATCTCTAGCGCGTTATTGTGCTTTGTATTAACTGGAACTTATCCAGAAAAGACATATAATGTCCCAAGGACATTATGGAAGAACAATTTAAATTGTTTTATTTGTTAGTGGATTAGTTTTAGCTATGAGAAATGTTGTTACGATTACACTTCAAGAGACTGAAATATCACACAGGCATGTTGTCTGATGAGAAAATTATTTTTTCCCTAAAACAGCTGTAGTAAAAATGAAAGAGTGAGACATGATAAAAAATGGAAAACTACACATAAAGAAAGTCTTAGTTCTCAAATGCACCTGATTTTCAAAACACTTTACTGTTAACTTCTTTGTGTTTGGAGATCACAGGACAGCAACTTTTATCACTCTGTTACCATAGCTTTAACAATGTTTCAAGCATGGAACTCCAGACTGCCATAAAAGCAGGTTTACTCTATTTTATTAGTAGGCAAACTTGACTGATTTATGCACCTAGGGGAGCCTAGAATCCTGAAATTCTAGTTCAGTGTCCTGTTCACAAGCTTATGATGCCGGTGTGGTTCCCAATTCAAAAGCTGCAGTATGCAGCACTGCCACTGAGTCTGCATGACTACCTGAAGAAAATGTTTTATGTAAGGGTGGTGGCCAAAAAACTTGCAGACGTGGCACTTTGGGAAATGGTTTAATAGGCACGGTGGTGTTGGGCTGACAGTTGGACTGAATGATCTTAGAGGTCTATTCCAACCTTCATGCTTCTATAATTCTATGACAGTCCTGCAGGCCCACCCCTTTGGGAATAACTAATATTCTGGTGCAATGATTTCAATCATACATGAGAGCATTTAGAACAAAATTTCTTTGCTGCTGGGATAGCTGTTACATGAAAGAATTAACCCACATGAGTTAATTATTTCTGGTGTAACCCATTAGAAGAACACTTATGTCATTTACAGGCACCAAAAAGATTCCAGGAACAACCCCCAACCCTTTGAGGGGCTCGCATACAATACTGCACTGGGTAGCCTACATTGTACAGCCAAATGTCTGTGTAGACACATGCCCTGCTCCTGCTCTAATACACTATAGGGGCCGGACGTGAAAATCCAGCAGCACCTCAGCTTGAGTAAGTTGATAAGTACCTGATTTCCCCCGTATTCTTCCAGCCCAGTCTCTGAACCCAGGTTAACATTTAACAGACTGACAAAGAGGCAAGAACCTGAAGAGGAAACATAAGCCCACCCACTGAAGCTCACCTTAAGCACAGTTGCACTCAAACAGCACAGCAAAAAAACCCACACATTGATTCTCCCTGGCATCTTCACAGCATCTCAGCCTTTTGGGAAACACTCCCTCTCAGCACTGACAGGAATTTCAACCCCTTTTGCCTCCCAAATGACAAGGTGCAGCTGAGCAATGGCTGCAGAACCTTCAGTCTCCTCCAGGCACTATCTCATTATGGAGAGAAGCCTCACTCAGGCAGCCAAGCACCTTGGTGACTCTCTCCACCCTCTGCCAGGGGACAAGTAAACCCAGCTAAGCTATAAGCACAGGGACACCAGTACCTGTCACTAAGAGGAAGTTTAGATTGGGTATTAGGAAAACATTCTTTTCGGAAAAAATGGTGAAGCATTTGAA
>WAAB01016910.1:1378-183789 GCA_013389865.1 Piaya cayana | reverse complement strand
ATTCCATGATTCTATGATATAAACCTTATTAGGTAAAGGGTAGAACTTGGGGAAGTCCAGTGACCAGTTGTGCATGTTTGTATTTTGTTTCTCTTGATGCCAGCCAGAGGTGATGCCATCCCAACTGGCTTCTTACTGGCTGATAAAAATATATCTCCCCATACACAAGAGAAGCGTTGACTCAATCTCTCATTTCTCTCCCACAGTAGCTTTTCACAGTCCTCCTGCCAAGATTAAAAAGGAGCCGCAGAGTCCCTCCTCACACCCCACGCTGTCCTGCAACCACAAGCAGCCACTCCAGTACCGCCATGGGGAGCAGTGCCTTTATGCCAGGTAATACAGCTCGTGTGGGGGTGGGACAGGAACTGTTATGAAATCAGGTGCATTATCTAGGGATGAAATTGGGACAACAACCTGATCTGTCCTCTAGGTAAGGGCAGTGCATGTGTGCCGCAAAAGAAATTAATCAGTGGGTCGGATAGTGGCAGCCTGCTCAGGCACTGGATAGCTCAGACCTGTGCAGAGTAGAGACATGCTCACCTCTTTCTTTTTCTTCTCCCTAGTGCTGTTCCTCAGCTGCCCTGATGCAAAGAGCAGTTTTAACATCTGTCACATGCCTCTCTCCCCCCACTGCATCCCAAAATGTTCAAGCCCTGACACCTTGTAGTGTTAGCTACTCACCCATGTTATAGCACAGCTGCTTCAGTACAGACACCTCCTCCAGTTTTATGCTTTAAAAGTTATTGCTGTTGTGACTGGGGTCAAACAATAATCAGAAAGGAAGGAGTTTGTGCTGGAAGTTTTCTGACCTAAGTGGCTGCGTGGAGGGACAGCGTGTCTGCCTGTGACACGTCCTCCCCAGGTGCTGCCACAAGGCCTTCTTGGAGAACCGTAACACTCCAATATCTCTTTGACTGTCCCAGTGCCTATGATCAACCCAGACAAGTTGGAATGGAGTCCCCCAACCCCGGAACCCCAAGACAATCATCACTCCAACAGTTCCCTAGACAGGACGGCAGCTTCCCGACCCCTGTGGGGCCACCCCACCCCACCTCCAGCTGTGGATACCTCAATGAAAACAGGTGAGTTACTGTGAGGATGAGGCAGTCACTGGCAAGAAGGATTGCCCTCCTTGCTGATATGGGGATGAGGGCTACAGCGTTCCTATTGAAGTGCTCAGTTTCCAACAGTCACTGGATCCTCCCATCCAAAGGACCTGAGACTCATCACCACTGCCTAGGGTTTGAAGAAGTCTATAACCTTAAACCCCTTAGATTCTTTGAATGATAGGTGTGTAGCTGCCCTTGGAAACATCTTTCAGTGGGGCTTCCTCCTTGCCCTCAGCCATGCATGCAGCTCCAACAGCCCTAAGAACAGACTGAGTCCGAGGAATTTTCTGTCCCTTAGCCAGCCCTGCAATGGGGCTGAGATCAGGGCACCAAGAAAGCAGCCATCCCATGTCCTCTCTCCTCTTCTAGCTCTGCATACCAGCCACCTGTGGAGATCTGCCGCTCCTTCCCCTCCTCCCAGGACATGGCCCAGGAAGATCCCATTGCCTACCAGCGCCACATGTCCGAGTCCCACATCCAGTACCCTCACCAGGGCTTCAAACAGGAGTACCATGACCCACGGTATGAGCAAGCAAGCCAGGCGGGCAGCAGCCGTCAGTACCCAGCAGCTGTGGTGATCAAGCAGGAGCAGGTGGACTACATGTACGACTCAGGTAGGCAGAACCAGCTCTTTCTGACTTGTGTAAACCAGGCATGGTGAGGTGACTGTTATGCCCTGGTCCCTCTCAGCAGGCATTTATTGGAAGGTGCTCTTTAGAATGTTTGCGTGTGAAGGCAATCAGTTTAGGGGTTGACTCAAAATTCCAGTCTGAGCTCTGGGTGTGCAGGAGCAGTCACAGGTGCTCACACCTCCTCAGCCTCACAAGAGAAAAATGTTTATCATACCCCAAAATAGCTCTCTAGATACCAGATCATTTAGGTAAAAATCCTCTTATTTTTCCACAAGGGGTGAAACTTATGTTTTCAGCAGACCTGCCCAAAGACTTGCTACCTTGATACCGTAGTCCCCTCTTCTAGAGGGAATGATACTTCTGGTCTCCTGTTATTTTAATAGACATTTTGAATTGTTTCCTTAAGCAGAAATTAATAGGTAAATAAAAATAGTTCCCATGAGGGTAGAGAATCCACCACTGTCGCTATGAGAGTAGAGAATCCATTGCTGTGGCTGTGCTGATGTTACAATTTCACTGCCTCCTTCTGTCCAGAGAGAGGAAGAAAATGTGCAAACCCAGAAGAACGCTTCTTGTGAGAGTAGTTTATGACTGTAATAATACAGAGTCTGTCAGCTTCGAGTACCCTTCTGCCGTCAGCATCAGCAAAACATCTGCTGAAAGCAGTTGTGGCTCACAGGAGTGTGAGGGAAACAAGGGAAATCTTTCCAAAGCTCCCAGCTCCAGCTCCCATTTCAGCTGTGGATTAAGTTTGATTGAGAGAACACAAGGTACAGCAGATATAAACTGCAGTGCCCAGTGCAATATACGCTGCACTGAGATGGTGGCAAGACTCTGCTTGTTTTCAAGCTCAGGCTATTTTTCCCTTGATGTTTTCTGTTTAGTCTGATCCATGATTGGAAGCATGAAGAACATGAAGTTGGAGGATGGCTGAGACATAAAAAGTTCTCAGTCTGCCACCAATACTTTAGGAGGACCTTAAGAGGGCTTTGTTCAGGCAGCTGCTCTTGCCTCTGTCTCTGCAAAGCAAGCTAATTTTGCCTCCTGTTCTTTTTAATTAAATGAGATTGTTAATCGTTCTGTAGATGTTCCTGGCTGTCCTTCCATGTACATAAATCCTGAGAATTATCCAAGCCATTCAAATACCGAAGATTCATTAGGTAAGAGTCCTCTTTTTCCTGCACTGTGGGTCTCCAGTACCACCCTGCCTTCATCCATGACTGCTGATGCTGCTTTCTCTTTCAGGCTGCAGCTACGACAAGCAGATGAGGCCCTTCCCAGATGATGTCTGTGTTGTTCCAGAAAAATCTGAAGGTCAGAGAAAGAATGACTTGCAGTTTGGGTGTAAGATAGAGTTTTCCAGGATCTTTGCTAGCCACTTGACCACTGTCTGCGTGGATCGTTATGCTGTGCTCTTGCAGGTGTGGTTCACACCTTCTTGCATAAGTAGCTTAATTGTGAGGTTCATCATTGACAGGAATGGTTGGACTCAATGATCCAGTGGGTCTTTTCCAACCTAGTGGGAAGAGAGCTGCTGGTGAACTGGCTGCTCTGTTTTGTATGAACTGAAATATTCCACGTAAACCTTTGTGAAATGTGATTTTTTTCTTTTTTTTTTTTCCAACTGTTCTTGCACTGTTCCCTTAGAAACAACTTGTTTGCTCTTCTCAGCAGGAGACATCAAGCAGGAAGCCACAGGGTACCAGGAAGGACCTCCATACCAAAGACGAGGATCTCTCCAGCTCTGGCAATTTCTTGTGGCTTTATTGGATGATCCAAACAATTCTCACTTTATTGCCTGGACGGGTAGAGGGATGGAGTTCAAGCTCATTGAGCCAGAAGAGGTGAAATTGTTTGGCTTCTCTATAGGCTCATGGGCAGCAGCCACTGTTCCCGAGGCTGCAAATTCCCAAGCGGCTTTTGCTCTGCCCTGTGAAGGCTCCTGCCTACCAGTGGTACTCACTAGACCCTGCAGCAAGTCAAGGTTTTTAGAAAATGTTAAAATACTTGAGTGACATAAATATCAGTTTTAAGAAAGGCTGCTTGTAAGTTTAGAGCCATCACCCACTGCCTCCACTTCCTTAGATACTTCACTCTCAGGCTTGCAGTGACCTGTGCTGTCTGATCCTGCTCCATACTTGAGGTTGATGTTGAGGTTTGGAGTTTTGAACCCTACTAATCAGAGTTTCTTTTTTACTATGTTCTAGTCTAAATGTTTTCCTGTGAGGGTGGGGAAGCCCTGACCCAGGTTGCCCAGCAAAGTCGTGGCTGCCATGTCCCTGGAGGTGCTCAAGGCCAGGTTGGATGGGGCTTGGAGCCCCTGGTCCAGTGGGAGGTGTCCCTGTCCATGGCAGATGAGTGGGAACCATGTGATTTTTATGGTTCCTTCCAACCCAAACCATTCCATGACTCTATGAAATACATTTTGCTATCAAAACAACATTAACTAAAGTATAATTTCTAGTGCTGCCATGTTCCAAAAAACTCAGTAATACCTGACTATAGCTAGGAGATGTCTGTAATATCAGTCCATATCTTGCTTGGATTAGAGCTGCATTTATCACTGTCTTCCTATGTAGCACCCTCTCTGGGCATTTCCCATGCAGAGTTGTTTTTCTGGGCTGACATTTGCTTTATGACAGATTTCCAAGTCTCCAGGGCAAAGATGAAAATGATGTAAGTAGGGGGAAGAAAGGCACGTGTGTCTTCCAATGGAGTCTTCTTGTACTTGGGCTCCTGGTAGACAAGTCACCCTTGAAGATGAAGTATAGCATAGGGTGAAGTAGTCCTTTAGCATCCTCAAGCTGTGAGAGTACTGGAGGCTGAGAAGTGGTGATGGAGACAAGCTCTTGCAGATAAGCTCTGCAGTGGCCAGGAGAATGCCTCTTTGTGCTCTACAGGGTGCTCTACTTCGAGCTCTACTCTTCTTGTTGAGAAGCTGCTGAAGAATTATTGTTTAAATGTTGTAAATGTTTGGTATGACTGGTGGCAGTGTTCCTCAAAATGGAATCAGCTGGATAATGTTATTTTGTCCTTGGTCTGGGTTCTCAGACATTCATGCACTTTGGTGCTTTATCCTACAGGTAGCCAGGCTGTGGGGTATCCAAAAAAACCGTCCAGCCATGAACTACGACAAACTGAGCCGATCCCTTCGCTACTATTACGAGAAAGGCATCATGCAGAAGGTCAGTTTGCAAAGCAGATGGAGTTTTCATGCCTTTAGTGGTGCTCCTCTTGTTAGAGACAGGGAATCTTGCAGGTGTGCTGGAGCCAGTTGGGCACCCTGGGATTTCTTTCCCCATAACTACTCTTTGCAGTAGTCAAGTGAGGAAGGTCTAAAGGAGGCAAATCTAGGCAAGGGGAACATGATTTCTTTCTTTTTCTATACATGTTTGCAGTTGGGAGAGTGGGAATCTATACAGCTGAAAGGACGTATAATGAGTCTAGTCTTGCTGATGGTGAGCAAAAGGCTGCCTGGGGCTTTGTCCTGTGTGGTAGGGATGGGCTCCTCCAGGTCCCAGGCACTAGAGGATAATTGTGAGTGCTGGGGAACATTGCCTAGTGCTGCTGCGTGCCCGTGGCATTCATCTCCCGTCTTCCCTGCAGGTGGCTGGAGAGCGCTACGTGTACAAGTTTGTGTGCGAGCCCGAAGCCCTGTTCTCTCTGGCCTTCCCCGATAACCAGAGGCCAACTCTGAAGGCAGAGTTTGACCGGCAGATCAGTGAGGAGGACACGGTGCCCCTTTCTCATCTGGATGAGAATGCCACTTACCTGCCAGACCTTGGGAGCCTCCCTCCACAGCTTTACAGCAAAGGCTACACATACTAGCATTGCTGGAGATTGTGCCACCCTTGCTGTGTATGTAAGGAGATATCTGATTAGTAGTCAATCGCTATAAGCATTTTTACAGGCCAGCCCAGGGTGGCACTGAACTACGCAGCCCGGCTTTGGTCAGCAGACGTGTTCACGTACAGAAGTGGATCAGCACCTGACAGGGCGCAGGTGTGATTTATGACCCTCATACTTGTCAGGCTAGAACTTGTTCTCAGTGCTGCAGACATCTGAGCAGCAGAGCTGCCACTTCAGCAGCACATCAGGGAATTGCTGCCTCCAGACAGAACAAACAAGCCTGTCGCAGTCCCTGTCTTTGGCGAGGGAGATGTTGTCCTGCTGGGCTTTTTACCAGATGGGAGGATGCTACGACGCTACTGCTGCCGCCGCCTCTGTTCCTCCAGTACGTGAACTGAACCTCTGCATAACCTGTCTGCAGCAAGCGATGGCTCTGATCCACACAGACTCACCTCTGCTGCAACACCATGGTCACAGATCATATGCCTTCCCTGTGAACTGCTTTGTGGGAACTGGGAATACTTCTTGTCTTGTATGTGCATGCTCCTGCCTTATCACCTTCTGGTTCAAAACCCTTCATTCTAGGGCCGTCCGGTATTTAGACACTTGAACCAGGAGAGCTGGGGCACTGGGCAGGATTAGAGCAGTCCTGGAGTACAAGGCACAACTTATGGGAACTACGGAGCTGCCTGATGGCATTGGTGTGGGGCACGGGTCAAAACCACTGCTACCTTCAGGCACAGGGATTGCAGGAGGCAGAGCCACCACTTCACTGTAGTGTTTCTGTAGCCAGTTTCTTCCACAACCATCCTCAGGATCTTCGAAGACCTGTCAGGCTCTTGAATGTGCCCATCATGGGCTTGGCCCAAGATGAGAAAAGAACCTGGTTGAGGTGTTAAGAAAATGCCTTACAAAGTAACCTAAACCACATATAGTGCTTAAATCTGAATTTAGACTTAGCCTCCACAGCTGTTTGCATGTTTGAGGGACTCCTGATGCAGTGGAAAGGCAGCTATTGTGCAGCACAGGCAGCTTAACTGGACTTTAACATTTTCCACAATACTGAACATTTATAATGGGCATCATAACTTCATTGAGAGGTGCCTCACTTTTTAATTAGCAGCTCAGACTGTGCGCCCATACAGACAAAGCCTGTTTCCTACTGCTTCAGGTTGATAGCCCAGCTGCTGAGTACAGAGCATTGCCAATGGGGTAGCCCGTAGAGGGAATTCTGTATATTGTCTGAAAGCCTAATTTCCCCCAGCGACTCTTCCCTGCATGGCCAACGTCAACCCTTCCAGCCTTGCATGAGGCCCAGGAAAAGAGCTCTCCCTGCTTGGGCAGAGGGCAGATAGTTGGAGCAGCCCACTGCTGTCTTTGTCTGTCTTTGCATGATCCAGAGACTTGGTGTTCTGGCAGCTCCTGGCCTTCCTGCCTCACCTCGCTCCCACCTGGCAAGCACCCTGCCTCTGGGGTCCCAGCAGCGAGGGTTTAGGGGAACCCTCCCATTAGTACAAGCTGCCTTTACTATTTATGAGTGTAAAAATACTATAATTAATAAATTGGTCTATGTCTTTGGCAAGTGCACCTTCATTCAGCCCCTGGCTCATCTTCCCTTGCCTTGCCCATCTCCTTGATATCAGCTTGCAGTTTTGGGTAGCTGATTCAGAGAGTTCAGGGATGTGTGGTGACTTCTGAATCCTGGTGGGGCTCAAGAAACAAACACTTTGCTCCCTTGACATCCTTGCAACCACGACTGAAAGATGACAATGAGATACATAACTTCTAGCTGCGTCTGGTGGCAGAAGAAGGGTTCTCTGCAGCTGTGGAGATCACCCATGCTCGCACAGAGTATATCGGCCACCAAGCTGAGCATCAGGGTTTTAGTTTGTCCCTGAAGTTCATCTCTGCCTTGAGCAGCGGCACTTCCAGTTTGCTTCCTAGGCAAGTGACCGTGTTACAACCAGCTGAGGTGGAGCAACGATCAGGGCAGCACAGGGCCCAGCAGCAATGACAGAGGCAGAGCCGAGAGCACCACCAGGACACAGCACCCCCATGGGACTCAGCAGAGACAACAGCAGGGACAGGGGTTACCCTGAAGTGGAGGAGCAACTTCATAATGCACCTTCCTCAAGTACTTCTTAAGGGACTTTTTGCCTTCTCGAGGCAAAATATAGATGCAGGCTGTACCCCACTGCAACACTGTGTTTCTAATGAACGAGACTAGCAGCACGCTTTTATTTGGTATCTAAATCTGCAAGATTCCCAAGGATTTCACATTTATCCAGTATTCTTGGGGCCACTCTCTGCCCAGCCACTTTTCCTTCTGGAAAGGGAATCCAGGGAGCTAGTTAACATTCAGATGACATTTTAGAACTGTGTTTCACTCAGGTTTTTCAAATCAGTGCAACAGATTGATTGCTGCAGAGCAGTTCTGGGAACCAGCAAGATCAGGTTCTCATAATCGAGGGGCAGTGGCCTCCAAAGGGCAGAGATTTATAACCAGATCAGAGAGCTGGGAGTCAATAAATACACTCTGCAGTCGCAGCTCAGCAAGACAGAGAGGCAGCTGAGTAGGAAGAGGTGCTGTAAGTAACAAAGAGTCCCAAATTTCTCATGCTGGTCCTGGAAGCACCATCCCCATCCCACCACACGATAGATGTCTCAGGTTTGCTATCTGGTCACTCACAATCCTCTTCATGCAGCAGAGCTGCCTTTCACCACGCAAATTCACAGCCAAATGTTGCTGTACAGCAGGCAGGTAAGAAAGACATCGTTCTTCTTCATGGAAAACCCTCTTAAGACAGAGTTCTGCTCACAAGACACACTCAGGCACCCAGATGCAAGTGTACATAACACTCTCACACTTTTTTACTATTGTATACCCATTATATTCAAGATCTATCCCAGCAGCTTATTTATGAGGATGTGATGAAGTATTGGGAACAGCAAGAAATAAACCCTCATGCCCTCATTGCTTCCTAATGTAATTTCTGTCTAATATTGCTTCTTCCACGTGGTCGCTATTGTTGCGATGGCTTTGCTGTTACTCTGCTCTATCAACACCACAGAGCCCAGCAGGAAGCACTATAAATCTGATACCCAGAACATTTGCAAAGTTCCTTTTTGCTCATAGTAAATAATTAACGCTTAACATTACAGCGTATCCCAGATGTACTCTTACAGTGAACCATCTAGGGCAAAGGAATAACCTCAGCTTCAATTTGCTGGGGCTGCCCCAAGAAACATTCCTCTTACCAGATTCCCCACGCTGAAATAAGTAGGAATAGTGATAACAAAAAATGAGGACAGCAGCAAATTTCACATTATGGGCTGAGCACCGAATGAGAAGGCAAGAGTTATAAGGCACATTCATCTTTTTCAGGCTGTATACAATGCAGACAGCTGACGGACCTGGGCTTGGCAAAGCCTCTACAACATGCTCAGGGTCCACAGGCAGGTCAGGAGGGGTGACACATTATTCCTAGCAGTACCGAGAAGAGTGCCAGGGTGAGATGTGCCAGGAATGAATTCTGGCTTGGTCAGGTTAAGAGTCTGAAAGCCACGTGAGCCGAGCAGTGTCAGTTCACAAGATGAGAGCAGCAGATATCCCTTGGCCCTGTTGGAACAATCCCTGTCACACCCCATAGACTGGTGGGAGCGTGGAGCTCTACGTCAGCCACTCCTGTGTGCAGCACATTCTCATTCACACCTATTTAAGAGGCTCAGCAGAGCAAAGGGAACCACAGCTGGCCATGACCACTCCTGGTCAGTACATTTAACAAGAGGGACTCATCTCCTTTGCAGCACTAAGCCCCTCTACTACAGTGCAGGACCAGCATGCGGAACTCACTAGCATCCTACTCTGCTGAGCCACAAACCTTGGGCTTTGCCCCAGTTGAGCTTCCAGCAGGGAGAGAAGTAGCTCCCACACAATCCTGTTCATCTCTCCCATGGAGGCTTCCAAAAGAAGCCTACGGAAAAACTCAACCCTTGCTGTGCACAACATTCAGGCTTGGTGATGAGAGGCCCTATTTTTGAGCCAAATACATCAGCAAATCCAGGACCAGTGTAGCCTCACTTCCCTGTGTGTGGACAGAGCAGCCAGAGGATTTATGTCTGTTATGGAACATAAGCACACAAAACACATTTGCTAAAATCAGGTACTCACTCACTGTATTCCCAGCTGGCCTGAAAGAACAATACATTCATAAATGAAAAATTCCATGGAAGTGCTAAGGGGTCAGTCTCACAGCCTTCTGTGGTTGCCACAGGAACCTCATGAAAACCAAATTACTAAAAACAAAACCCTCATTGTGCAAGCAGCGTGGTGCTGTCACACTGGTGCTGGTAACAAGGCCGTTATGGAAGCCACGGTACTTACTGTAACAGATATTTATCTTTCTTGCATTAAGGGCAAAAGGTTATTTTGGGGGTGTGTGAGTCCACACAAATGTGCGAGTTATCCTTCTACTGTGAATCCTCTACTTGCAACAATCGGCTAACACATGGAAACTGGCCTACGGCACACACTGCCCGAGACTGAGACAAGGATTGTTTGCTCCGTTCACATGTCCACAAGTGAAATGAGGTCCCCAGCCAGGCAAGGAGCGCATCAGCCTTTGGGGAACCCAGCAATGTGCAGTTTATGGTACTTGCATTAAAGTTCCACAAAACACCACATCATCGATGAGTAGAGAGGGTCAGAGAGCTCAGAATTCCTCAGAGGAATCACTCAGCATTTCACACCGCTCCTTGGTCTTTCACGAGGGGAAATAAAAGTGACCATACCTTGAGCCTTCATCTACGTCCCTTTCCTCCCTCCCAAAGGCTTGTGCCGTTCTGCCAGCCTCACGGGGAATGGAACTCATAGAATCATGGAATAGCTTAAGTTGCAAGAGACCTTAAAGCACATCCAGTTCCAACTACCTGCTATGGGCAGGGTCACCTTCCCCTGGACCAGGCTGCTCAAAGCCTCATCGAACCTGACCTTGAACATCTCCAGCAGGGATGGGACAGCCAAGACTTCTCTGGGTAACCTGGTCCAGGGCCTCTCCACCCTCACAGGAAAACATTTCTTTCCAATATCTCATCTAATCTCTCCCTTTTCAGCTGAAAAGCGTCCCCCTTACCCTGTCATGACACTCCAAGCAGTATCAAGGATAAGTGGTTCATGTTTGTAATCTAATATTCATATTTTCCAGGCTAGATTTGGATGCAGGGTATTCCCAGTGCAAGCAACTGAGGTTGACATGGAAAAGTTTCTGTAAATTAAAGGATATTGCCCAAAAAAATGACACCGAGGGAAGCAGTAACACAAACAGAACAGATGGCAACTGCTTGCTTCAAGGAAATCCTCTCTGTTGCCTCATTTACTCTATCAAAAGTCAGAAAGAGAATGCACAGGAGAAGCAAACACAAAATTAATTTGGAACAGGAACACTTCTAAATCTGCTGTACAACTGGGACTTCCACTGGGTACATTTGCTCTTCTGTGTCTATGATTTGACTTTTGAAAGTAAAGCAAAAGTTTTCACAGAAAACAGTAACAGATGCAGCTGCTGAGTTTATGGAAGGAAAATAGAAGAGTATTTGCACAGGACAACATTCTCTGCCTGATGCCATAATGAAAAAAGCCTCCAAACTTAACAATTCTATTTAACTTTGTGAAAATTTAATGCCACAGGAAAGCTCAGGGCATTTCTACAATGTAATAAAACACTATATACAGTGACCCTGTCCATGTCCATATGCAGATATAGATTTCCAATGCAGCTTTTCAGTGTGAGACAGTCTTCAAATGCACCGAGTGTGAAACAAGTATCTGGTAACTAGTAAAAAATGAGTTTCTGCGGCTAAGGAGTCAAATAAGTTTCCTGTGTTTGCCACAGAAGACAATTTTCAGATAGCTTCAGCGTGACGTACTGCACACAGGATGGTCAGTTTCTTTTTAAACAAGGAAAGGTTACACAGTGCTTTACAGACACTTGAGCTGTAAGAGCACATTCTATAAAGACCCCACAGTTGTGATGTCACCAAGCATTCTAAGTGGAAATAAAACACATGACACATTGTACAGAAGGTCCAAACATCTGTAACCACTTACGTTCAGAGGGAGCCGTGCTGCAGAGTGGATGTGGTTAATTACAGCTCGACATACCAGCCTTCAGCACACAGGAGATGGCGATGAAGGATAAGCCTTGCAGTCTGACCTGCGCCCATTGTCCAAGGGTAACCGACATTCTGGCTGGGTTTCAAGAGATCTTTCCTGCCTTATCCCAAAGCCACAGATACTAAATCTCACCCCGATGGCTTGCATAAAAGACAAACAGTTATACTGTACAGGATAGTGCATACAAGATACAAAGATGAAGAACAAGCTGCTCTCAAAAAAACCAGCCACTGTCCAGGAGCGTAAGTAGAAATAAATCACTTTTAACAGCGTAAATAAAAACTATTCCAGTCTCTGGCTGCCACTGAGACATAGCTTGGTGAGCAACTATTTTTTCAATCATTATCTTTTTGTTGTTGTTCAGCTCAGTGTTCAGATTTCTGAGGCTTAGGTTTTGTCTCCTGAAAGGGGAACAACTAAAGAAGCACTTCAAGAACCACTTGTGAACTGCTGCTGCACACTGAGACCAGGGTCATTCATCCCCTGGTTGCGGAATCTGAGCACACACCGCCTCCTTGTGCCTTTGCTCTGAAAATAGTCATTTTCTATTCATTACACAGGCAAGCTTCATTTGAATGTCACTTCTTTCAGGACTTTTTCAACAGTGCAAAAACCACAGTCCCACAAATATAAAACATGTAAACATTCACAAGGGAAGGATTCATCGACGTCTGAAGGCGCGTGATATCCTCCAAGCATTGGGCTCCTCGTAGCGATTGTACAGGGGTTCCAGCCGCTGCTGCTTCTTCTGTTTGCTCAGCTTGGTTGGGTCAGAAACCTTAAAGAAAGCAGGCGCAAACTCCACCAGCCAGCGAGGATCAATAGTTGTCACTTCACGCATGTATTCCTTGGTGGTCAGCACCAGTTCATGGTACACCACCCTGTGAAAAGGGGGAGCAACAGTGGAAATCAGTTTTTCCAAACAAGAAGAAAAAGGCGAAGCCTGGAATATCTAAGCTTGTACCTTTATCTCTGATTGATTCACCCTCCTTCAGCATAAGACCCCTTACAAGCTCCAAAAGAACCAGAAGAGCCATTTTTTCTCTCCTACTTCATGACTACTCATCCACATAGATCTACTTCATTCTATTTAAAGCAATTCTCTCCCGCCCTGCCCTCTCCCTCTTTCAAGCTCAATTCCACAAACAGAAATGCAGCATTTACAAGCTTTAGGCCTGGCCTTGTCTTAAATATGTCTCAGCCCCACACATGCACTCATTTTAGCAGTGGAAAGAGCCAAAAGCAGACCTGAAACCTTCTTCCCTCTGCACACTGCTGAGAAATCAGTAGGCTATAGGTTGATCTGTGTTTCACAGACAGCGCACACACACACCGCAACCTTTCCAAAGTTCCACGGCATTGCTTTCCTTACCATTCTGGCTGCCTGTTGAAGAGGGCACTGGATGGGTGGATATAAACTACTTGTTGATCGATAAGAGTCCGATAACCTTCCTGGGGATCCTTCTTTGCTGCATTTCGGAAGAAGCCACTACAGATAGCCTTCTGGACTCGAACCGTTGCCTTCCCACAGGACACCACATCCAGTTTGTGCCTGCCAGACAAGATTAGAGAGCAAAAAAATCAGAGTTCTCCAGATTTGGGCACAGCAACCAACACCAGATGAGTAAAATTTGTTTAGCTGCTACAGCATGAAGACACTAAGAAAACCAAGTCACTACTTGTCCTTTGTGCCACACTCACCTGTCCATAATGCCCAGCATCTGCTTGCGGATGTCCTGTGCCCTGCGTAAAGATCGGGCTTGGATAAAATTTTCATAGCACCAGGGATTTGAAAACTTATTATTCTTCCAGGAATTGTACACAGCCAGAAGCGTGAGGTGGTCCCCCTCTGTCTGATGGAACTTGGCTTTCTTCTGATCAGCAAGTGCTTGCTTATCCTAACATATAAAATACATAAATCAGGTATCTGCATTTTAGAGACAACCCTTGTGCAACAAGAAAGAGGACACAGGCTCCTTTTCACTCACACCATCACTTTTTAAGTCTACCAAGAAAAAGACTATGTAAGACCGAAAAGCCAACACAAAATGTTGAGTGCTGAGTGACTAAGGACTAAGTGACAACAATCTAGAGGTCACTGGAACTGCTCCCACTAAACCAAGAATACAATATGAACGGAAAGCCTAGAACTGTTCTTGCCAGAGAGACCTCACATAGACTCTCCTAAAGATTCTCCCATGACAAGGGCCTGACCAGAAAAGATTAATAAGTTTGGGGTTTTTTACCGATATTTTTTACTCAATTTCAATCTTTATTTGTGAAAGGACATTTCAAAAGAAACGCTGTAACACAATAGAGAATGTGAGACTTTTCACTTCTATCTTCCCACCAGCAAGGAAGCTCCCAACATCCACAGCTACAGAGTGTTCAACCAAAAGGCAGATCAGAACCAGAATGCTCACTCTCTCACACGTGAGGCAGGCAATCAGACACCCAAACCATAACAACTGCTGCTTCTCGGCAGCGTTACTTACCTTTGGTCTGTAGAACACATTCTGTACAGACAGCATGGAGACTATCGTCAACATTTCCTCGCTGCATCCCAGATGTACGGACATGATCAGCATCTTACACAGCATAGGCTCCAAGGGGAACTCTGCCATCTGCAAGAAACCTGTTTCAGGGTACCCTGCAGCACCTTGGAACAATCCTGAGCTCTCTCATTGCAAGAGCAATACTCTTGTTTCCATGCTCCCTTTCCAAAACAGTACGTTTTACCCAGAATAATTTTACACAACGTGAAACAAATTATTCTTCTATAATCACTATCACTAAAATATCCCAATTCTTAGAGGAAATTTTTAGACATTAATAAAAGTAACCTTATGAATAAAGAGAAACAAGAGCTGTTTCTTAGAAAACAGAAGGTACATAACTACAAAAGGTAAAAAACTACCAATAAAATACAGGACAAAAACAGGAAAAGGAAGCCAAGAGTGCCAGGCAAGTCCTTGTACAACTACTCCTAGCACTAACTGGGCTGATGTGAGAAGTATTCTATTCAGCCTACCCTGCGTCCCAGTCGAGTGAGCAGTCCCTCGTCATCCAGAGCTCCCAGGGTGTAGAGCTGCTCCATGGCTGTTATGAGAGTTTCCATTGGGGGAGCATCCATAAAGTCAAAGGAGAGCAGATCATTGATGCCCATAGCCTGAACAGAGTAGAGAAAAACCTAGTTAGAACATTGAGAAGACACTGAACTCCAGTCAGAGATATATATAACATCAACAAGACACTGCAGAACTAAGCAACCCTGGCCTTACGTCCTTATCCTGGCGGTAACAGCAGTCATGAATACATGGCTGTATTTCTACACTTGAAATAACCCACACTGGCTCATGGCTTGGACCCACTGTTCAGTTTTTACTTTACCTCGGTACTGTTCCATGCATCTCTCAAGTGAGATGATTCAACCAAGGAGACACGTTGACTAAACGTTGGTTTTGAGGACTTCCTGCTTTGTAAAACAGAGCGGCTTGACAGCTCCAACAGACACTAAACACGTCTCCATTCTTCCTTCCCCTTGTTCCCAGAAAGGGGGAAAGACAGCAACTTCCCCAGCTGCTATGTACTGGGTTAGATCCAACTTGTGGACTCCCAGAGGGACGGTACACATACGATGTAGATGGCTGGAGATCAAACACCACTCAAAGTGTGTGTCCTAGCTGTTAAAATAAACACCCCTCCCATAGGGAAGGTGGGCTGCCCATAAGACTCCTGTTTCTCAAACCTCCTGCAACTAACAGCTCTGCGCAGCCGAGACTTGTAATAACGTAGGTGGATACTCAATATTATAACCCTTGATAGAAAAGTGCAGGAGCATTCTCAGCGCCCAAGAATTACATTTGGGGCAGTCTCCCTTCCAAAATACCTCTGCTCACTAGAAGGATCTGAAGTGACAGAAGTACTTCATGGAGCTCGAAAAGGGTCGTTTACCAAAATGCTTATGATAACATTGACTTGCTACAAGACTGAAACACCCACCTTCAGGGAAAGTACTGTACTGGCCAAATTAGTTCTCTGGATTTCAGGCACGTTGGTGGTTAGCATTTCATCTCGATAAGCACGCTCTGTATATAACCTATAGCACTTTCCTGGTCCGGTTCTCCCAGCCCTTCCTGCTCGCTGCTTTGCTTGAGCCTAGAGGTAGCAGAGGCAAACAGGAAGAGGTGAAAACAAGTAAAATTATTAATTATTGACAAGTTGATCCATATTCATCAAAAGAGATTTCTAGCACAACTAAGGAAAGCACGTATTCTTCAGGCACAGCCTCAAGGAGTCATCAAAAATGTGGGTTTATTGTTGCCTCCCTTGGCTTCCATGTGCTTGGATGCCTTCATTAACACACACACGACCAGCAAAGGTTAAAAAACAGAACTCAAACACCTACCTGTGAAATCGGGGTCACAACCAGCTGGTCAATTCCAGTCTTCGAGTTATAAACTTTCTGCTTCACAAAGCCAGGATCAACTACATAATATATGCCATCAATAGTCAAGGATGTCTCAGCGATGTTAGTGGCGATGACAACCTGCACACAACAGTTGATTCAGTTCACGCTCTGTCTTTATTTGCCAACCCAACCATGCTAGTCAACGTCAATAATCCTTTCCACATGATATGAGCAGTCCATTATAAAAGCAACTATCATTTAACATCGAAAGGAGAAATACATTCACAGAGGAACAGAAAGTGTTATCTAAAGTCAAGGATGGACAGGGTTTAAGTATCTACATTTCATTTAAATTTGGGCAATATGGGACAAAAGTATGATAAAATTCATAATTAAAAGCAAATGAAAAATCAGGGTAAGTTTGTAAGAGACTGCAATGAATTCAAGGAGAAGTTTTGCCTATCAAACACTGTCCATATTTAAAGAAGAATCTTCCAGAGAATCTCTACATATTCATTAACTGTTTGGTAGGAAATGTACATCCATCCAAGAGGAACTGCATTTCGATTTGACTGAAGTTAACATCCTTTAAAGGGAGCATTAAAAACCACACCAAGAACATCCACACAGAGCTTTGCTACACCAGATGTGTTTCTATACATGTTCAAAGGTTTAGATAACATGTACAGGCATGGACACAACCAAAACCAAGCTCTAAGCTGCATAGAGGCCCTCTTTTCTCCAGAACTACATCATTTTGCCTGAAGCTGTAACAGAAGCAGAAGTGCTAAAACAAAAAAAAAGCAATATGATTTGCTATGTAATACACCCCACTATTAAAACATGTTCAACAGAAGATGAAGCCATACTCAGCTGAAATTACCTTTCTGCTTCCTGGTGGAGCTGGGTCAAAGATCCTGGTCTGCATTTCACTGGGTAAAGCTGAATATACTGGCAGGATAATTAACTCTGGAACATCAGGTCCTAGAGATTTCATCCTCTCATAAAGGATTTCGCAGGCAGTGTCAATCTCTTCCTGACCAGTTAAAAACACCAAAATGTCACCTACACGGGAAGCAAATAAAAACAGAGTCAATTCTGTTCAGTACCACATTGCCATCCACATCTTTCCCATTTAAAGCAGATTTCCAACTTTCGCTAGCCCATGGACAACAGCTCTCAGCCAGGAGCAGCACACTTCAGCCGTCCACCCAACCCCTCCAGCATTTTACTGACATTATTTTCAAGCAATACAGGACAACACTGAGACCACTTTGTTCATGGTACTCACAGATCACCCATGACTTCTAGAAAGACCTTACTCATAGGCACTGGAGTCTTAGAATCACTCCAAACGATCCTCCACTTACCTGGTGGCTCCGTTAAGTGGATCTGCATAACTGTAATCAGACTGGCATCCAAATAATCTGTCTCTGGCTCTTTTGTGTAAAGGATTTCTACTGGGTATGTTCTGCCAGGAATCGTGAAGATCGGTGCTTCGTAGAAGTACTGAGAGAATTTCACAGCATCCAGGGTTGCAGATGTCACTATCAACTTCATATCTTGCCGTTTCTGCACTGTCTATAGCAGGATAGAAAGCTCAAGTCACTTATTGCCTTTGGGACATACAGAACCTCAATAAAGTCAGAGAAATATGGCTAGTAATAGCAGGAATTCTTATGTCTTAGTAGAGGAGAAGCTCATTTCAATATCCAGAAATTCAAACAATCAACCGCTAAGGTCACATTTCAAATCTTTCTTATCCACTTATCACAGAGAGCCTCTGTCAGAGCAAGAACACCCCTCTCCTCATCCATCGTTATGAGCATCCTAGAGTGCCAATTCTCATTGTTTCTTCTGAGCTTTGCTTGTTTTGTCTTCACACAGCAGCTCATTTTGTGAAATTTAGACTACAAACCCTCAGGACCATTTGTCTTGCCTTCAGAAGAGACTTTTAGAGCACAAGTGAACCTAACTTGACCTTGCCCTTCCTAAGCACTCCTACCAACACGCAGCACACAGAGGACACTGAGGCAGTAACAATCAATTGCTACGTTACCTTCTTCAGGAGTCCAAAGAGCACATCTGTATGGATGGTCCTCTCGTGGGCTTCGTCCAGCATGATAATGGCGTACTGAGTCAGGTCAGGGTCGATCAAGCACTCCCTCAGTAACATACCATCCGTCATGTATTTGATAACAGTTTCAGGGCTTGTGCAGTCTTCAAATCGAATGGTGTAGCCAACCTAGAAAGAACAATTGCACAGAAACCAAAGCTACAGAATTAAGTTCAAAGTCAGCTGAACTTAAGTTCAAGACCTTAATTCTCAGAATTAAGGTGTGCGAGGCCAGGCTGGATGGAGCTTGGAGCAATGAGCTGGTGTCCCTGCCCATGGCAGGGGGTTGGAACTGGACAGGCTTTAAGGTCCCTTCCAACCCAAACACCATTCTGTGATTCTATGATTCTAAGTTATTAGCCCTATTAATTCCCAGTATGATTACTCTGCAAGCTCATTTTACAGCCTACAAAGGAACAGACACAGGTGATGCAAACAAACAAGCTCCACTACCAATATTCACTGCTTTTCCTCATGCTTATTTTAGCATGTTCTTTGGCACAGAAATTTACCTCTTGTCCCAGGCAGCAACCAAACTCTTCTGACACCCTCTTTGCAACAGACATTGCAGCCACTCTGCGAGGCTGAGTGCATCCAATCTTTCCTCTTGATGTATATCCCGCCTCAGCCAGGTATTGGGTGATCTGTGTTGTTTTCCCAGATCCTGTCTCTCCAATAACGATCAGAATCTGATTGTCATGCACAGCCTAGAAAAGGTCATAATAGATGTACTCATCAGCATTTAAAACCAAAACACAAACAAAAATAAATCTAGGAATGGATAGAGCAGCTACTGCCCTTGCTCCAGCTGATCGAGAACAAAAATCATACCAGTGTTCTTGCTGATCGAGTCAGCAAACTGCTTAACCATTTAGCTGACTCATCCCTTGCTAATATGATCCTAGTTTCAGTATTTACTTAAATAAATAAATACCTGGAGCTTTACTAGAGAATATAGATAATCCTTTAAAATAATTATTATCAACCTCAGTTGTGCACTTAAAATTATAGACTGACTATTCACTTGCCAATAAGCTAACCGAACAACAGTTATTTTAAATTATTGCTCACTCAATCACGAATGCCATTTCAAGTCTTACTTGTATCAGCTGCTCCTTCAGTCTGAAGATTGGGAGACTCTCTCTCTGCTCGATGATGGAAAGCTGGGTCTTCTTACCATAAGAAGCTTTGTTGCCCCCAAACGCATGTTTCTTCCACTCTGGGATATCATTGGGCATCATCCCAATACCTCGCATGTTTGCAGCTATTTGTCTGCCATCCACTAGAGAAGAAATGATTTCACCATTACATTTAGGTTTACACAGAACAGACCCTGGTGATCCAGCTCCTATTATTCCATAATCCATGCCTTCTACGCTTGCGTTCTTAGTTATTTTTTAGGTTTCTATACATATACTCCCACTGTTACATTAACTTCCACGTAAAAAAAAAAGCTCATCATCCGCCAGAGCTTTTAGTAATGCATCCTGAAGAGACAGCAGGACATACCCATGCATTTCCCTTAACACTCCCTTTTCTGCCTCAGTGGGAAAGCATTTGCCTTGCCTTTGAGGCGAGGCAGACAAACCCAATAACAAGACACTTCTCCTGGGTTGCTCAACCGTCACAAACACTGCAGAGTTCACACTGAGATATTTTCAGTCGTACCGTCAGGGAGAGGATCTACCCAGTGCGTGTTGAGTCCCATGGGGATGGAATCCATCTCTGCTTCTCTCTGGGCTTGTTTCAGCTCTCGTCTTTCTTTAGCTAAGGCACTCTGCATCATTGCAGCTTGGGACAAGGAACCATCTGGATTCTGGAAAACAAGAAAAAAAAAAAGCATTTCAAGCTTGCCCAATCCTTCAACTTCAGTTCTCCCTGTCACCAATGTCCACTAGAAGCTTCTTCCAAAGACGCTTTAGAAGATGTTAATTTTTGATCTATTTATGTTCCAGGGTATTTCCATTAGACCAGCCCCATGAATTGCCATGGTAACGACTAACATGAAGCATCCTTACACTGTCCGTCAGAAGAATTATGGGCACAATCAATGGAAAATAAGTATTTTTCTACCACCTTCTACTTTTAAAAGATAAGAAAAAGCAGAACAGAGGAAGTATGTTCTAACACACTACGTGAAATGGCTGCTGCCACTGGCTATAGCATGTTTTGGTTCTATTATTCCACTTCAATGTCACCAGTTAAGAAACCAGTTTTGTAAGTAAAGAAAGGATCCTCAGTTCAATGCTAATGTTTTTCAGGGTTCCCAGTAACATCCAGGTGGAAAACTGGTTGTTAAATTCCCAAATATTTATTGAATTAAATCAGGTATAATGGGATTAGTCCTAGAAACCTCTTACCTTTACTATTTTGATGGGACTCATATCCATGCTCTGTTTAGTATGGCCTCGAAGGAAAGGCGGTTCTTCTTCAACCAACTCTATCTCAAGGTCCTCATCTAAAATCCACAAGTGACAGTTTTTATAGAAACATCTTCTTTCAGGTACATAAAAGCACCTCCTCGAATGGAGCTTCCTGTGTATGCTTGATTATAATGTAATTGGATAGTTTGAAATGTGAAAACACCACAAACGATAAGACCACAGAGACAGGGCACACCCACATGCCACTAATACTAAGGCTAGAGCAACCCTAGTTTCAAACGTTTAAGGTGACAGCAAATTGTGAGATGTTTCACAACCACGCTTGGATCTACCATCTCTTTTTTAATCAAAACATGTCCAGATACACAAAGAATTCACAGCAACAGTAGGAGTACTTGGAAATCCTACCTTCTTCATCATCCACTTTAGGAAGAATTCCAGTCTCCTCATCAAAGTCAGGAAATTCTTCCTTGGAAAGCACATTAGCTGCAATCATCTGGGAACAGAACAAACACAACATGAATCTGTCCCCATGAATAAACACAACTCACACGTATGAGGTCTTGTGCCTAATGTTATTGCTAGACTTGTAAAACAGGAACACAAGATGTTGTGACTTCAGAATGAAGGCACAGTCCTACATTCTGACACACACCTCCCCAAGACATTCAGCCTCTGAGCAAGCAGTCCTCTTGTTATTCTAAACAACATCCATGTGAGACAGCAGGACTGTACTGATAATCAAATTCACCCAAGTGTCACTGGATATAGATTGAGACTCCCCCTGAGGTCAGAAGGATCTCTGGAGGTGACTTCAGTCTCCTGCTCAAAGCAGGGCTGCTTCCATGGTCAGAACTGAGCTACAAGACCCAAGATGCAAGAAAGCATCAATTTAGAGGAGCTGCATTCAAGTCCATGAAACTCCACAGCAACTTTAGGGACTGACACCCCATTTCCCTGAACACAAAACCACACCTGTTTTATTTCCCATTTCTCGGGGTCTGAAATCCGGGTGAGGCGTTTCCTTTCAAGGCTGTCGTCCTCCACCTCCGGAGCGTTCACCAGGGACAGGTGACTGGGTCTGTCGGGGTTTCTCATAGAGGTTTCTTCATTGGTTTCTCCAACCAGGTTTCTCCTCCGGTTTGGATTCAAGTCTTCCCCAGTGTCTTGATCAACATCCTATATTAGATTTATTAATCAGTCAGTTCTCCCTAAACTGCACTTCTCACCTCTACCAACACTGGCAGAACAAAAAGGCAAAATACTCAGAAAGACTAACTGTGCACACACATACACACACCCCCAAATGCTACCTTGCATGATTTTATTTTCCAGCTGGTATTGTGAGGTAAGGCCTGGGACACCCTGCTCCACCTTGACAATGGCAGTAATTTCATTTTAAATGAAACACTTATACTGACAAACAGAGCAATAGTATGAGGTTTGCTTTGTTGCTCAGCTAACATGCCAAGTAAAAAAGATCTGTTAGGAACATTACACCAAAACCAAGAATCCTACAGAAAATGAGTTAAAAGTAACAGGCCTCTTAAACACAGAACACTAACACAACTTTTTTAATCCTATTTCAAGGGTCATGTCTTAAGTTTTCATAAAAAGGAGAGAAAAATGGTAGAGAGACAGAATATTTGGCACCACAAACTAATTTAATCACTGTAGAATATCCTCCGTACCTTCATGCTGAGGCTGGTTTTGGATCCAGTAAAGGACAACACTTTGACTTTCACTCTTTGTCCTTTGCTCACAACATCAGCAACATTAGCAACTCGTCCTTCTCTTCGGAGCTCTGAGATGTGGACCAAGCCCTCCCAACGCTTCCTGTAGGTGAAGCAGAGAGGAAAGAGGGGCACAAAACATTATATATCATCATTCTGACAGTCCTTCCGATCATTCAGAGTCTGGATTAAAATATTTTATTGTCAATTGATCGTTTGCATATATTCATAAAGTTTTTTTTATAAAGAGAACATTCCCTGCTGTTGGATTTATTTTCTGAAACAGACCTGCATTTTGATATCAAAACCCAGAACACCTCACTGCAGCCCCATCACCTCTTTGCGGCACCAGCAGAAAAGAGAATTTGGAGGCAACAGTACCAGATTTATTGAGAATATCAGGAGGTACCTTAGTCCTTCCAGCTGCACAAAGCATCCAAACTGCATTATGCTTGTGACTTTGCCATTGTAGATGTCCCCGATGGAAGGCTCCTCAGGCGGAGGACGGTCTACATGCTTGTCTCTCCATCTCTCACTGCTTCTCTCAATGTACTTCTCTCGATCCTTATGGTCCCTACTGGGACTTCGACTTCTGCTTCTTGACCGGTATCTGAACTTTCCCCTGTTTCTATCCCGAGTCCTAGAACGAGACCTAGAGCGAGATCTGTGCCTTCGTTTCCTGTCCCTGCTACGGCTACGGCTTCTCCTCTTTCTCTTTGACCTACCAAAAAAAAAAAAAATCACATATTTCCAGTGAAATTCCACATCAGCACAGATCAAGCAGGTAATAGCAACAGCCCATCCCTTCCTCCAGGGACCTGTGGTCGCTGTTCCTCTGCTTGCCCTGTCTGTCAGCCCCGGGCATCAAAGCTTCAAGCTCTTTAAGTGCATCCGCAGCCACTTTCACATCGTCTTCATCCAGCATGGTCTGCAAGAGAGTACATTCTGTAAGAAGGCTGATAAAGAGTGTAAGACAAAGAGGTAAACTACAGAAAGGATAACCACATGCATACCTATTGAGTAGAAACGTAAGAAGAAAAAAAAGATCACACAGAATACATGACATGGGGGGAAAAAAATGGAATAACACTACACCCCCTGTTTTGCCATAACATTGAAACATGGCTGCTTTTAAACACAAGAGCTTTTCAGCTCCACACTACAAATTAGTACAGAAATGCAAAATACAAATCCCTTGTAGTAGCTAGATGTCCAACACTCATTTCTAATCCAACATTAGGAACATCAGGCAAGAAAGGCCAGGCTACAAATTTCCTGTCACAAGACCCTCATCCTCCAGGCATTCTGCAGCACTGAATTTATGTGGTCACTGCTGCAACAGCCACTCTTGCTCGCTACATGCGGTAATCTCAGCCTTCCGCCTCTCTTCAACTTCATTCCTCACAGTCTACTTTTTTTTTAGCAAGGAGACACTCATGTTAATATGAACAAAAATTGAAACTATGAGAAACGTGAAAAAAAATAAAATCATGTTTTCACATACTCTCAAATAAAATCTGAAACAATGACCTTACCCTGACGCTGGGATTATCCGGCCTGCAAAGGGCTGGGAACAACTCCTTCAACTTTTCCTTCTCCGATTTGGGTTTGACAACTGCCTCTGATTTTGAGATTTAAAACAAAAATAACAACCAAACTTAGCAAAGCTAGAACAATTTGCTCTTGATTTCTCTGTAACTATATAAAGGTTAACTTTCCCCTAAACGCAACAGTTGATGCAGACTTTACAGAGATTCTATTCAGAGATTACAGCGTTACCTCCCTACAAATAAAATCCTGATTATTAGTGAATCTGTGAAATAAAACCACCCTCAAAAGTGTGTTCTGAGAACCCAAACAGCTTTGCTTATCTGCTATGAAGAGCAGAGAGCTGCTTGCTGCAACAATCATAGAATCATGGAATGGTTTGGGTTGGAACAGACCTCAAAGCCCACCCAGTCCCATCCCCTGCCACAGGCAGGGACACCTCCCACTCGATTTGGTTGCTCCAAGTCCATTCCAAGCTGGCCTTGAACCCCTCCAGGTATGGAGCAGCCACCCCTGCTCTGGGCAACCTGGGCCAGGGCCTCCCCACCCTCACAGGAGAACATTTCTTCCTAAGATCTCACCTCAATCTCCTGTCTTGCACCTTAAAAGCCGCCCCCCCTTGTCCTCTCCCTGCCCTCCCTGATCAAGAGCCACTCCTCGGCTTTCCTGGAGCCCCTTTCAGTCCTGGAAGTTACTCCAATGTCTCCCCACAGCCTTCTCTTCTCTAGGCTGAATTTGCCTTACAACACCAGAACAACAACTACATTGATCTCACCAACCATCACCAAAAACTACAAACATCTACGAGTTTTGTTTTCCTTTTCAAGCTGAACAGGATTATCCACACCTTTGCTCGTAGACGCTTTTGGTGGAGGCCGCATCGTCTGTATGAGTCGTAGCAAATTGCTAATAAGGGAATCCTGAAAAGTCAAACAAAACACTTTTAGCAATGACTGCAACGCTATCTTTCATCATTAACACAAGTAAGGGTTTACTAGCAGGACAGAACTAAGCTCAAATCTGAAGATGCAGGTTCACTGTTAGACAGCATCACTGGACTTCATGCACATCCTAAAAAGATTTGGTAAGCTGATTCTAAGAATTTGTATATTAAATCCACTTACATAACTTTTCTACTTGTCATTTCTAACCAGCTATTTAACCCCACTGCAGTTATTTTTGAGGAACTTGGAAACCCAGCATATTTTGTAATGCCGCATGAAACAATAAGCAGTTTGAGACCTCAGAAGGACACCTCACAAAGACCTCAAAGTTCTTCAAAAGCCAAAGACTTCAACAGTTTTAATGAAAGGCCTGGCTTGATGAGGCAGGAATACTCAAAGGCTAATTAGTGTATAGTTCCGCAATAGCTGAAAACCCCTAATGACCTCTCACATCTCTCTATTTAAATAAAATGCTCTGTAAAATATACCAGGTCAAGAAGTACACATCAAGAACACTCAGATCATACTTACAGTGAACTCGGCCCCATTCTTTAGAAGAACTGCTTTGAAGGTGTCAAATGTAGTGTTCTTCTCAGCAAGATTGATGACAAACTCAGCTGTGGGGAAGAAGCAGAAGGGAAATCAGAGCAAATCGGTGAGATCGCAGAAATCCTTCACCTAGAAAGTGGTCGCAGAGGCCTCTCCCAGGGAGGGGAGTGAGGGACCTCGAGGGGAGCTTGTCCCAGGGGAGGGCATGGAGGAGGGTGTTTCTCCCAGGAAGGGGATCTCGGGGGGCTCTCTCGGGAGCCAAGGCGCTTCCCCAGGCTCACGGTCGGCTCCCTGAACGAATTCCATGACTGTTTCCCGAGTTCGCCAAGTGCCTCCCAGCTGATAAGGAGCGACCCCCACCGCCGCGCTCACCCAGGTCCTTGTCGTTGATTCCCAGGTGGTTGTCCAGCTCGGTGCACACCTTGGACACTAACGACAGGTATTCGAGCTTGGCGAGCTCATCCAGAGCCGCCACCTCCGCCATGACAACTCCCCTCCTCCTACCGCCGGCAACACTTCCGCTTCCGGCACGCGGGCGGAAGTTGGTGGGTGCGGCTTGTCTGTATCGCGGGGACGGGGCTGGGCACTAAAGGGCGCGGCCCCTGGAGGGGGCGTGGCCAAACGGGGAGGGCGTGGTCGGAGGGGGCGTGGTCGACGCGCCCAGCCCTCGGCCTCATTGATCCCAGCAACTCCCAGTCTCGTTTTACCACCCAAACGTCCCCGGGAGGGGAGGAGCAGACCTGAACCCTCCGCTGTTGGGGGCACAGGCACCATCCTGGCACGGATGTGCTCCTGTTGCATCTTTTGGATAAAGGCACTCAAACCCCCCAGCCTAGACACGGCTGTTCCCAAGTATCCATGCAAACCAAGCTCTCCCAGGCACAGATGGACTTGCTTGGGCTTCTTTAAAGTAAAAGCATTAACTGCCAAAGCACACGGTGGAACAGTACGTGCTGGCAACCAGGCACTGCTGGCCAAAAGCAACACTCACTTTCCTTCACAAGATCAAAATGTATTTTCCTTTCGCCAAAATGAATGAACAACAAGCAGACGAGCTCACTTTAAAACTACATAAAGCAATTCAAAAATAGGATCATCAGATCACAACCAACAGATGTGACTTATCTGGACTTCTGTAAAGCCTTTGGCGTGGTCCCCCACAACATCCTTCTCTCTAAATTGGGAGAGATGGATTTGATGGGTGGAGGGTTCAGTGGATAAGAAACTGGTTGGATGGTCGCATTCAGAAAGTAGAGGTCAATGGCTCGAAGTCCAGGTGGAAATCCATGAAAAGTGGTGTGCCCCAGGGGTCTGTATTGGGACCAGTGCTGTTCAATATCTTCACCAATGATATTGACAGCAAGACTGATGACACCCTTAGCAAGTTTGCAGATGACACCCAGTTGAGTGGGGCAGCTGCCACACCAGAAGAATGGGATGTCACCCAGAAGGAACATCACAGGCTGGAGAAGTGGGGCTGTGAGAACCTCATGAGGTTCAACAAAGCCAAGTGCAAGTTATGCAACACGGAAACAATTGGAATTAGTCTGATTAATAGGGTGCTGCATCCAAAACAACAGTGAAACACAGAGGGTTCCCATTCCCATCCACCCCATGTGCTGCTCACTCTGCTGAAGTATCAGCCGTGACAAGGCATCAAGAAAGGAAAGCTGCAATCTCAGGGCGGCAGAGTTTATATGGCCAAGCACATCGCCATCTTTGCGTGAGGGATGGAAGCGTTATCCAAGAAACACAGAGCCTCCTGCTTAAGGCACAGATTGGGAAGTCACCCCAGAAGCTTGTCTCCCCTTGACCTGCCTTTGTGGTGGGATGCGCTGCACCCACAAAGCTCTGCAGCCCGGCCCTGTCACGGCGGGTGCTGGTGCAGCGGGTCAGGCAGCGTGGCATTCCCCCGGCAATCCACGTACTGGTAGTCTTCAAACGTCAGCTGCTCAGAATGGCTCAGGTACGTGCAGGTCAGGGTCCCTCTGCAAGGCAAAAGCAGATCAGCACTGTGCTTGCGACTGTACCAGAGGAGACCTCTCATAACGCTGCAGTCCCATGATGAGCTCTCACTGCTGTTCTGGTTTGTCCCTGCTACATAGCCCCAGAACACAACAGTCAAGATACCCTCAGCTCAATTTCCCATTAGAGAGGAAAAGTATCTTTCAGACTGCATTAAAGCAAGCCTTTACAAGACCACCACCAGAACAAGAGACATGTTGGCCATCCTAGGAGGACATTGAGACTTCCTACCCCAGCATAACACTCCTGTGCCATTTTCCTTTCCAGGAACTGCAGAGAGTGATGAGGTCTCCTCTCAGCCTCCTCTTCTCCAGGCTGAACAGCTCCAGGTCTCTCAGCCACTCCCAGAACCCCTGGGCTCCAGACCTTTCCCCAGCTCTGTTCCTCTTCTCGGGACGCACTCCAGCCCCTCAATGTCTTTCTTGTACTGAGGAGCCCAGAACTGTGCAGGATTCGAGATGTGGCCCCGCCAGCACCAAGTGCAGTGGGATGGTCCCTTTCCTGCTCCTGCTAGCCACCCCATGGCTGATCCAAACCAGGCTGCTGTTGGCCTTCTTGGCCACTTGGGCCACTGCTGTCTCATGTTCAGCTGCTATCAACCAGCACCTCCAGCTCCTTTTCCACTGGGCAGCTTTCCAGCCATTCTTCTCCAGGCCTGTGGTGTTACATGGGGTCTTTGTGACTCAAGTGCAGGACTTGACACTGAGCCTAGTTCAACCTCATACCACTGGCCTTGGGCCATCAATCTAGCCCATCCAGATGAGCACCTGTGGTACCCTGGTCCTCTACTCCTCTCCTTGAATAGGGGCTGCCTCAGCCAAAGAATTTGCAGCAGAATATGCTTTGTGCTGCCTTGCTCTCGGCAGCTGCTGCCAGAACACTCAGAGGCACGGCTGAATGAGTCTCCCTCCAACACCATAAGGCAAGCAGGCACAATCAAACCAGTCAGCACCTCTCACTCTGGAGCAAAGAATCACTTCCCAACAGCTACAATCAGTATTCCAGAAGGAAGCTCGCCAAGGCAGCTTGAGCTGTCAGGCAGCCTGAATCCAAGGGGCTTTTCAGGGCAGCACTGGCTTTGGAGAATTATCTCCTCCTCATACCTCAGCAAAACCATCTGGGTAACAGCACATTGACACTGCCAGCAGCTCAGGTCTTGATAGTGACCATATGTCTCCCCGAAGGGAGCTGAGAAACAGTGCAGGTGATGTGAGGACGAGTCACAGTTATGAATCAGGCATCACTTACTCTATGTGCAGCAGAATGTTGTGAACTTTGACTTTTGTCCAGGTGCAAATCTTACTACAAGAGAAAAAAGAGTGTTAATTGCACAGGAGCTGCCTGCACCACATGTCTCCTGCCCTCAATTATTCCCTTGCTTCCCTGTTTCCCTAGAAAGGTCTAGCTTTGCAGTACTCTGCAAACAGCTATGCAGGCAAAGTCCTTCAAGCATAGCAGTAAAACATGGTTTTGCTACTGTAACCCTTTATCTAGTAAGCACAGGTCTCATAAAGGATGGTTCACTGCCCTCACAGCAGCTTTGGGTGCCATGACCTTCACGTGGTTTGCTGGTCATTTGCAGAGAAATGCAGTTTGTACAAAGTACAACCTAGAAGTCAAGTTGATAGTACTCAGAGTGTATGGAAAACATCATTGCTGAGCCAACACTAAGCAGAAAATACCAATCAACTTTAAAGGTAATGGGTTTAGAATAGATGTGCCAGGCTTGTATCCAGATCAGCTCACACATGAAACTGAGAAGGATACACTCATCCAGCTTTGCTTTACAGGACTAGCACAAGAAATCTCTTCATAAAAAGCCTACAAGCACTGATGTTACTTACTAACCAAGGCAAGAAACCTTCAATAGTTACTCACTAGGTGTTGTCATCCAGTATCTTACTGGTCACCGTGTAATAGATCTGCAAAGGTGAAGAGTAATGAGCCACAAAATCATTGAGGTTGGAAAAGACCTCTAAGATCATCAAGTCCAACTGCCAGCCCAACCCCACCACGATGACTGAAAAAAGAAAGGAGGGAGTACTCGGGAACTGCAGTTACATCCCTGTACAGTTCAGAGAGCTGAAGCTGGGAGAATGGATCCCCATTAGGTGTCTGAACCTGAATGTCAAGATCTAGTATAACAATTGTTTCTAACAGTAGGTAAGAAAACAGAATCAGAAATAACATCTAAAAAGACCCTGAAAAGGCCACATACCTGACCCTTACACCAAGAACATGCTGTGCTTCAACTGTTCCCACCAGGGTTTGTCTGATCTGTCTGTTAAATACGCCGTCATTTTAAGCTAAGCACACTACCCAGCTCACCACTTGAAGAGCAGACAGATCTTCCTTGCCCAGAAATACACTGGCTTCAAACTCAGTAACCTGTAAATTCTTACAACACCCCTTCCCAAAGTGGGATATGGGAAGCTGCAAGGGCTTTGAGTATTGGGCAGACGGATGACAAAGAGTGGATCAAGTACACAGTGAGCACCTCCCTGCCCAGGACATCCAAGTGAGTTTAGGGGAAAACAAGAAACAGCAGAACTCACCTGGCTGCTCTGCAAAGGGTTCATACTCAGTAGGGTTGTCATGGTGGCCTTCCCCACCACCAGGGACTGGTGCAAAACCTCTGCATCCAGTTGCACCACTGCGACCACGTAGAAGTTGTTATTAGTTATGTTCAGCACGTTCTAGGGAAAAACAAGCCACAAATCGCCTTTAAATATGCTCCTGCTGTAACCCTACACCAACGCTAGACCGTGTTGTCCCTTTCAGATCCTCACAGCCAGCCCAGCCACAATGGCAGACACGCTGCAGGGTCTCCATGACAGATCATGAAGGACAACCAAGCAGCTCAAAGATGCAAAAGAAAAAGGACTCCTAGAATTAATCACAATGCTGCTTCTACAGAGCTCCTTTGGTCACTTTGTGAGACTTGCTTGCTCACCGCCAGGCCTGCCACGCCTCTGATGTTCTAGAACGCTATGGATGTTGATTCTAAGCAGCCAGAGAGTGGAATGAGATGGTGGGAAAGGTAAGACTGACTTCAGGCAGTGATCAACCAGCTTACACAGGAGATAAGCAGGGAACTCTTCAGATCCACTCTCACTGCCAGTTGAGCACTTACCGTCATGTTGAGGTCTACACTGGTAGTGGTGGCATCAAAGCTAACGGACGAGGCGCTCAGCCCTGCTGGCCGCACAGTAACAGCCCGAGGAAATAGGAAGAAAATACTGAGAGATGTTGTCAGCAGGCAGATGGTCACAGCAAGACATACATAGAATTTCCTGCAAAACAGCACCAGGGCCACAATCATTCCCTTGGTTTATCAGCTGCAAGCACCTGCAGCTCTGCTCCAGCTTAAAGCAAGGAGATACTAACAGCTTTGGGCGTCAGAAAACTAAGATGGATTTGCCTGGAACTATTTGCTAGCTATACAGTCACAGCAGAAGCAGGACAGAGCCCCACACACTGACACGGTGCATTAAGGTACACGTTGCTAGACACCGAACAACTGCACACAGAAAGCTGTACAATATCTGCTACCGCTGAAAAGACACAGTAAAAACTGAATCTAAAATGGTTGGATGGGGCCTTAAGCAAGCTGATCGAGCAGGAGGTGTCCCTGCTCATGACAGGGGGTTGGAACTGGATGGGCTTTGAGGTCCCTTCCAACCCAAACCGTTCTATGATTTAACTGCGAAACACAACACAGAGCAAAACACCCAGAGGACAAAGGCTTTCCAGAAGTAGTGTTCAAATGATGAGAAAGGGGGAAAATTTAACTGGACTTACGTTCGTCTGGGTTTCAGCCTCTGGTCACTGTATGGAATCAGAGCCACCAGCTGCTTCTCTTGCTCTGAAAGAGGCAGCAGAAGAGCAGAGCTCACACTAAGCACACGAGTAAATAAAGCCAATTGCATTGCAGGACTCTGTGCAGCAGCCTAGTGTCCACCTGTTCTCGTTTCACAGCTGATGCTGTCTGATCAGAAAGCAAGTGTAATGTGACTAAGATTTCAGTCTGAACATTTCCATCTCTGGGCAGAAACAACTCAGCAGGTCCAGGGTGGGTTCTGAGCAATTACTGAGAAACAGCACTACGTGCCTGCCCTCCTTATCCATAACCCCAACAGAAGCAGCGTACAGAAATCCCAAGTGAGCTGGGGGTACAAAGACAGGACGTTCCTAGACTAGACAGAATAAAGACCTACTGGTTTAACCAAGGTTTTTAGGGGAAGAGATGGGTACCAACCTCAGAAGGCTCAAAAAGCACTGAGACAGCACATGGAAGAATCACCTACCCCTGGGGATCCTTCCCGTTCCCTGACACGTTGGACAGTTGACACGGTTTTGATGTGCAGGGCCCACACAGGACACCGCGGGGTCATTTATGCTGGCGTAATTAGCAATTTCATCTTCATCATCCGGTTGCCTGGGCAGGATCAGTTCGCCTTCACTCTTCTTTTGGTCAAGGTTTTTCCAGAGCTGTGACAGTTTTCCACCCATGGTTGAAAGAAAAAGTCTCGTTCTCTGTCCAAAGTAAACACACAGTAAGAAAATCATCTCTATGAACCAATCTCCAAGAGCAGCACCTGTAGCACCTGCGCTATCCTAACACCGAGCAGTTTTGTTGAAGCTCAGCAACAAGGTTGTTTTAAAGGGGGGGGGGGAGGGAAAGAGAGGAAAGAGGGGGGGAAAGAGAGGAAAGAGGGGGCGAGAGACGGGGATGGGGGAATGTGTGTGTGAAAGAGAAGAAGGGGCGGGATAGAAAGAAGGTAAAGAGAGCGAGGGGAAGAGGAGGAGAGTGTGGGCTTTGCCTTTCTGCCCTTCCCCGCAGCCCCAGACCCGCTCCCCGGCGCCTCCTCCCGAACAAACCGCCGGGCCTGTCCCTACCCCCGCATCGGAGCAGCCGGGAAAGCCTCGAGCGAAAGGAGCGAGGGAAGGAGAGAAGCGCTCGGTGCGGCTCCCCCCGTCCGCCGGCACCTCCGCCCTTCCTCCTCTTTCTCCTCCCCTCCCACCCCCACATTTTCTCCGTCCCCCCATTTTCTTCCCTTTCCACCCCTCTCCCCCTCCTCCCCGCTCACCGGACTCCGCCCGGGCAAAGCGGAACCGGGGCTGCCCGGGGCGGGGCTGAGCGCGGGCCGCGGCCTCAGGGCAGCCGGGGGCGCAGGCCGGGGACCGGCGGGGGAAAAGGCCTCTGGGATCATCGACCCCCCCCTTCCTACCTGCCACTAAACCACGTCCCTGAGCACCCGTCTCTTAAACCCCTCCAGGGATGGTGAGTCCCCCACCTCCCTTGGCAGCCTCTGCCAGGGCCCGATGACCCTTTCTGTGTGATTCTTCACTGATAATTCAGTCTGAACTGCCCCTGGCGCCCCTTGAGGCCATTTNCATTGGCCTTCTTGGCCACTTGGGCCACTGCTGGCTCATGTTCAGTTGCTGTCAACCAACACCCCCAGGTCCTTCTCCTCCAGGCAGTTTCCAGCCAGACTTCTAGTCTGTAGCTGCTCAGGGTTGTTGTGCCCCAAGTGCAGGACCCGCCCTTTGGCCTTGTTAAACTTCATCCCATTGGTCTCAACCCAGCAGCCTGATCAGCATCAATGTGCACTCATAGCCCAGAAACCAACCCTGTGCTGGGATGCATCAAAAGAAGCACAGCCAGCAGGTCAAGGGAGGGGATTCTGCCTCTCTGTTCCGTTCTTGTGAGACCTCACCTGGAATACTGTGTCCAGTTCTGGAATCAGAATCACAGAATAACCAGGTTGGAAGAGACCCACTGGATCATCGAGTCCAACCATTACTATCAAACACTAAACCATGCCCCTTAGCACCTCATCATTAACACATCACTGGTATCTCATGGTTATTTCTATAATTTTGCACACAACTACAAAGCTATAGTCAGGTCTGACAAGCCCCACATGACTGCTATTGAGTTACAGGACATCACCCTCTCCTCTCACACCACTTCTTAAGAAACAAGTCTACCTCCCTTTGCTCTGCCCTCCCACACCAAGTCCTTCCAACATAGACCTGGTTGAAAGTTTGTCCAAGGAGGATCACCACTCCAGCATCCCATGGGGTTCTCAGGCTTCCCTACCACCCACAGATATCTGTGCTCCTGCACAGAACCCTACCTGGAACCCTAGAACTGATCTAGAACATAACCTAGAACCAATCTAGAACCCAGCCTAGAACCGTGGAACCCAACCTAGAACCCTACCTAGAATCCTCATCATAAAAAGGATATGGAGCTGTTGGAACAGTTCCAGAAGAGACTACAAGGCTGATCCAAGGGCTGGAGCACCTCCCATAGGACAGGCTGAGAAAGTTGGGGTTGTTCAGCCTGGAGAAGAGAAGGCTCCAAGGAGATGATATAGCGACTTTCCACTACCTGAACGGGTTACAAGAAAGCTGGGGAGGGAGTGTTTACAAAGGCTTGTGGTGATAGTATGAGGGACAATGGGTATGAACTGGAGAGGGGCAGATTTAGACTGGACATAAGGAGGAATTCCTTCACAATGAGTGGTGAGGCAAAGGCATAGGTTGCCCCATCCCTGGAGGTGTAGAAGGCCAGGTTGGATGGGCCTTAGGAAGCCTGATTGAGTGGGAGGTGGGTTAGAACTAGATGATCTCTAAGGTCCCTTCCAACCCAAACAATTCCCCTCCCCCTATGGTAGCAGACGTTAAATTAGACAAGAGGCAAAATGTGCACTATAGAATATATTATAAATTATACCATGCATGAACAAAATATACAGAGCCAACAGGAATGGTTCCGTCTGTAGCCAGAGCACACCTTACCCAAACCCCGGTGGAGTAACCTACAGAAAATAAGATTTCACACTGAAACACAGTGCTCCTCCTCAAACTCTTAGTGTTTTGTTCATTTACAGAACACAATGGCATTCCGAGAACTCAAGTACACACAGAGCACTTGTGTCCTGCAGGATGTTCCCTCTCAAAGCCAACAGCTACAGCAGCTTAGGAATTGCACCGGCTCCTGTGCTTCCATCTTTGTCCTTCCCTCCTCCTGGAGCAGGCAGATCCCCCAGAGGTACTCAGAACAGCACACAGAAGTTAAAGGGGAAAACACAGAAGCTGCAAGTTACAGCAAGGTCTTCCTCTGGTCCACAGCAGAGCACTGTACTGGCGTAGAGAGACAGGGAACACTGCAAAACAGTCCCCACTGTTATTTCAAAATAAACATTTAGGAGTATATCTTCCACAATCTATAAAAATAGGTTTGAAACAGAAATGGTATGATACGTTTCTTCAATTATTTTAATGGTATCTTACCTCTAAGGGATTGTGTCTTTAAAAAAAAAAAATCCACCACTGCTGTTCACCTAGTCAGTCACAGCACTGGTACTGCCTCAGCAATGCTGTGCCAGAACAGGAACACCTCCATCTGAAGCAGCAATAATAAAACACTTTAATGGTCTCTATTCCTTGCTGCAGCAAGAGTTTGCTTGAAAGAAAGAATGGAGCCAACACTGCTGTCACGTCAGGATTCAAAGTCACCCATGTGACGTGTATAGTGCTGGTTTCTCAGGATTCTTCAAAATCAAATCTCTCTCAGCAAACTTTGAAGAGAATTCTTACAATTTCCAAATTAAACATGGGCATCTAAAGCAGAATCTTGTGAGAAATAGGAATCCTACAGCTGTGTCTATGAAACAGGAGCAGCTAGAACTACCACAGGAGAACATACACTTAAAACTGCTTGAAGTTTATGTATTTTTCAAACTAGAATGTAAGTCACATCCTTCAAGCACTCTTCCCATTCCTAAACACTGCCAGAATCTGGACTCCAATTCAGGTCTAGGTTTCTATGTATTCTTCAGTTCCTCTATGTGGTGTTAAGAGAAAAAGAAGTTTGCACTAAGCTGAAAAAAGTTAAGTGCTTAAACTTTTCAACATTTTTACAAGGTGCCCTTAAGGATTCTCAGAAAGGCCTTTCCTACCCTTTTCTCTATGTTCAATAGAATACTTTTCTGGCTCAAATTTACTGTTAGAGCTACATTGTGCACTATTGCTGCTAGAGACTGTTTGGATGCTGCTGGTACATTCACTCTCTATAAGAAATGCTGGCTTTCCTTGTTTTCATCAGTTTAAGAAACATGTTATCACTTACAGAATTTTCAGAAGTTGTTTCATGGCTGAAGATGGCTTTCATGGATGAGCAACCTTTGTCCTCTAAGAATCACTTGCAAGGTTTAAGTCTGTTACATGCACTGGACAAATCAATTACTAAACCATATCAAAAGGAACAGCTTGCTAGCTGTGGGCATCTCTTGTAAATTAAGCATGACTACATTTTACAGCAGAATTTTACACTGTTTTCTATCCCAAAGCTTGTTAAAAGTCAATAAAATTCTTCAGCTGCCTAAAGAAAAAAATCTTATACAATAAAAGGGGAAGTTCAAAGTATTTCTACAAGATTCCTGACAAAAGGATTCGGTATGAAATTACAGACTTAAAGACTACTCCTGTAACTAGTGAGGTCCAAACAACAGTTGAAATCCTGGTCTCCAATTTGTGAGATACTGTGACAAGCACTGTTTGACATTTCCATGAGAGAAAAGCTGAAAGCTCAAAGAAAAGCCAAAGGTTCAGTCACACCTCCAAAGAGAAAGCAGCCAAGGAGCAGCCTGCTGCTATTGTGGTGTTTAATGAGAGTTTACTCAGAGGATTCTTCCCTCTACCATGAAGATTCAGCACCTACTGCTGTACCAGTCACTGTTATTGATCTGAAGCAATTCCGTTACCACTTGAACCATGTTGTTGTTGTGTTTCTTCAGCAGTCGCAGGTTCAGCTGCCTGTCACAAAAGCCCATCTCACACAGACTGGACAGAAGAACAGCAGTGTGCTCTTCTGTAGCTGCAGGCTGTTGAAGACAGAGGGTGGCGTTATTGCTTCTAGAAACAGACACTGCCTGAAAATATGCAGTGAATTTTCGGAAAGTGAACTTAAGACAACGCTTAGCTAAGTCAGAAAAATCAGTTCTGCTTTAGCTGTAACAAGAGCAGCAAGATAAGCTATAAAAAGATTTACTTTTTGCCATTCAAAGCAGTGGTCCTGTATTACACTGGAATATAAATAAGGCACAGAGCTCTTTTAGTCCACAATTAAGCTGTTTATATTCACTTTCACTGTTCATTTACCCAGGCGAATTACTATTACGTGATGCTGTTGCTTAGTCTAGAGAAAAGGAGACTGAGAGGAGACCTTATGTTCTCTACAACTCCCTGAAAGGAGGTTATAGCAAGGTCAGGGCTGGTCATTTCTGCCTGGTAGCCAGTGACAGGACACGGGGACATGGCTTCAAGATGTGCCATAGGAGGTTTAGGTTGGATATTAGGAGGAATTTCTTTACTGAAAGGGTTGTCAAGCATTGGCAGAGGCTGCCCAGGGAATAACTGAGTCACTGTCCCTGGAGGGGTTCAAAAGACAAGTAGATGATATACTTGGGGACATGGCAGACTTAGCAGGGCTGGATCGACGGTTGGACTAAGTGATCTTAAAGGTCTTTTCCAACCAAACTATTCTGTGATTCTAAGACACCCCCCTATCCCCATGGTACAGTTCCCTGCCTGCCAGCAGAACAGCCCACCCCAAACGGTGCCATTAAGATCAGGACTTTACTGTTGCATGAAGTCCCACACATCAGTAACGCTTCTGAAGGACACACGTACAGTTTTAAGGCTGGCAATCTATGAAACAGACCAGTTACCTGTTCCATAATGGGAGGTCCAGCAAATAATGCTTTGTAGGCAGAAGCGGCAACTGACAAAGCTCCTTTAACTATTTCTCCAGCAATGCTGCTTCCTTGAGCGTATCTGCAGAGAAGCCAGGTGTCACTTTAGGGTAAGTAAAAACCACGTTTCACATGAAATGCAAGTCTCTTCCTGTTGATGCACCAACTGAGGTTTAGTTCTTACTGGAAAGAGCAACCTATGATCCAAAGGAATCATTACTCTTTGGGAACTGAGGTCTTCAGGCAGCTCATTCCTTCTTTCTTGATTCCTCCTATGAAATTGTGGTTTTATGCTGAAGTACATTGTTTCCAAATGGCCGCATTATGGAAAGCAAAGAATGAAGTACTCTCACCAAGACAAGAAAGTCTATACATGAAAGCTGGGCACTGTGACACATCCATTCCCCACAGTAACTTCCATTTGTTTTCCACCAGTTCTTAAGTCACTGAATAACCTGTTCAGTGTTTTGTCTTATTCCTCCAGTCTCAGTATCTTAAGATGCTTAATTTTGTAGCTAACTATTTTAAGCCCTATTTTAAGCACTCCAAGATTTTCCACAAAGCCTCATAGATTTTTAAAAGGATTCAGCTTGAGCTATTCATACACTTCTGTTTGCCAATTCTGTATCCTTCGTAGTCCAGTCTAAGTGGAAACAGATCTGATGAAAATACACAGCATTATATAATTCAGTCTACGTTTCCTTTTAGAAGGGAGGCCTTTCTACCAGGACACTGACTACACGAAGTCTGTAAACCAGGACTAAGTGCCTAAATTAGCAGTTCTTAGTTTAGCACAGTATTTGTGAAGACAGCTCAGATTCATTACCTTGGGTATTCTGAGCACTTCTGTTTACTCATTAGAGATCCAGAGGCTCCTGGTCCATGACTATCTTCACCACTGGGTTCTGGAACAAGAAGAAAAGAAATATATCAACACGTTTGGTCAATGAGAAGCTCAAGAGATGCAACATACAAATAAATGGTAAGGAGAGGGATTCAGGCCAAAATTAGTACTTTCGAGTTCAGTTATCCAAACACAAACTAAGTATTATACACGATTCCCACTGCAGTCAAAACAAATCAAAAGCATTTCAGTCATTCAGCTGATTAGTCAGTGGCTGTTTGCTTTAAAACATGAACTGCTGTCTCAGTGCTTAGTGACTGTAACAACCGCTCAAGTACATGGTTCATTAATTCCAGCACGAGGTAATTTTTCAGATGTCTACAAGTACTTTTAAGTACCCTCCCACCATTTCTAATGAACAGATGCTCTTCAGCTGATCCACAAAGTCAATTATTTCTTTATTCAAGCCTTCTGTGCAGTAAAATTTCAATACCCAGACAAAAATACAATCATTACTTGGTAGATTTCTGCTCTCAAAAATAACAAGACATCACATCCACTACTAGCCATAAGGAATAGGCAATAACTGTGGAGACAACCTTCATTAAGTACTGTCAATACCTTCTCTTATTTGATTATGAAGAGGAGAAAAGATATTGTCCAAAGCTGACATGCTTGGTTCTTGGAAGGCAGGATTCTGAAGAGATGTAAGATTCCTGGGAACATAAAGCAAAATAATTACTTTTACTTACACGTTTCCATGCAGAATTAAAGTAGTAAGCTACAGTCAACAGATAAAACAAAGACCTTCACATACTCCCTTCCTTTCTCTCTGGTGCTCCCCTCATCAGTGAGCATAGGTTTTACAAAAAGCCACAGGACTTAAGATGTTCTCTCCAGTATGTGACAAAGCTTTTATTGCAACAGTTTGTTTGGACACTGAATTCAAATGCAATGCCCTGCAGACTCTACAGCACAACTACGGTAACCAATAGTTCTTGTCCAAGAAGCATACCTTTCTGCCTGGGGTGAGGTGTCAGCCATCTCTGGGGTTAATGGCACTACAGCCAGTGCTTCCGAAGTTGTCAAAATATCACCAGAGTTGTGGATCTGTGGCTGGCTTCCCCCTTCTGGATTCTCTGCTCCTGTTTCAGGTTCTCCTGTCTTTTCTAAACTGGGCTGAGAAAGTGCTGAACTATACATGGACTCCCCTAAAGGACGACTGGTATCAAAGCACTCAGGAAGAACAATGATATAATCCTCTGATGAAGCGGAGGAGCCTTGACTTTGAACATCATCTTTATCATCATCATCATAATTGCCAGTGTCACTACAGGGGTTTGCTCTCTCAGACAGCAGAAGGTCCCCTAAAAGGGAAAAAAGATAAGTATTAACAACTGCCCATTTTGTGTGGATAACAGACAGTATTATCCCCTGCAGAAAAGGGAAGGATTCAGGAACAACCACAAACCTCTGCAGCCAATTTTACTGGTATAATTATCATTGTCTACTGGGGAAGGATGAGGTATAGTGTGAAAGAGTAATATAACTTACTGTAAAGCCTATGCAGATATGTTGCTACTATTAATGCTTATGATAAAATCAGGAACAAGAGCTACACTCAGAACTTAAATCAGTAGTTTTATCAGAAAGGTCAAAGCACTAACGTGAAGTTATGCACAGAATACATAGTATCGGTCATGCTTACCATACAAGCACTTATTTGAACACCTCATCAGAACCTGCACATCTCAAATTTCATTTTTTTTTCTCTCTAAAGCAGCTGTTAAAACTAGCTGCTCATGCAGAGTACTAACACCATTTCTAATGAGGATCAATGTCCTAGAACAGTGCCAGATCTTTTTACACCTGACTTTTTTTTCAGCCTGCATGACCCCTTTATCTTAAATTGAAAGCTGTTTTACTTACCCAAGTCATTTTCTGTCGTTGCGTCTGAATGATGAAACTTTGCTTCCTTTTTAGAAGGGGAATTCGTTTTTATCCCAGGGGATTCTTCATTTACCATACTGCAACCAAAGACATCTTGTAATGTTTGTGAAGAGTCTAATAAAACAACCAGAGACAAAAAAAACAATTAAAAGTGGTTTTGCCATCTACAGTGCAGGGCAGCTTCATGGCAAGCGTGTGACTGCAGAAAAGCAAAGCCAGAAAAAGCAGGAAAAGGCAGTACTTACTGCGGAGAATTTGCTTTTTTTGTGGGGGCTTATGGTCAGGTGCAGCATCCAGGGTTAGAGAGCGAATGACAGTTTCACAAACAAACTGAGTCCCACTCATATCTTCCTCCCCTTCCTCCGGATGTTCAGCTTTCACTTTCACTGAGCAAGAATCTGCAGGAAAGTAGGCCATTATTCCTTTGAAAGGGAAACAGCGGATTATTCCAACACTGCCACAAGGAAAGGTAAGCATAAGAACTTTTTAGGCTACCCAACACCGACTCTTTGATAATTCGCTTTAAAAACTGAAAGCTTTTGGAGTTCAGTTTAATGTGAAAGTGATGGAGTATCTGGATTGTTTGAGTATAACCTACTGTATAAAGGGCAAATTGTTAATTCTTCCAACAATTCAAGTAGTCAGACAAATCAAGAGAAGAATTTATACTTCTGAATCCTATGTTTACTATGCTCAAACATCTACAATCAGAGAATCGCATCAGACTATAGATTTAGGAGCCAAGTAACTGTCCACAGAAAGGAAAGACAGGAATTACAATTCTTTTTAGGCATCAGGACTGCAAACAGCACAGAAGTGACAATATCCCCTCCTGCCCTCACCCCCAAGCTTCCCATGACAACTGCTTACCAGGCACTGGCTTAAATCCACTCCCTTCGTTCTCCTCCTCTATCTGACCTAAGCCAGGTTTTTCCAGCAAGGGGCTATCGTGTGGCAAAGGGGACATGCATGGAGTCATGTCTGAAAAACAAAGGCAAAGGTAATTGGCACCGAAGGAGCAGAAGCCTTCCTTACTCCAGAAGGCAGCTTTTTGACAAGTTACCCTTTTTAAGGGTATATTTTTCCAAGACTGCAGAAACTCTGTTATCTGACAAGATAATTTGGTGAAATAAGCAACTAGCTTTGCATTATGCTGGCTGAGCAAAGAAAATCAGAGCCTTCTTCAGTATCTGGGATCTTATGGTCTTAGATGTGCAAAGCTGAAAAGAAGTCAAGACTGAAAAACACAGCAGACATAAAGCATAATCAAATATCTTCGACAACAGCACTGCAAAAATTAAAACAAAACAACAAAAGAGCTGGGAATACGCTCCAGTCTGAAGAGCAAATAAGCCTTTTGCACAACTAAATTCAGCTTTTCATTGGGTAAACAGTTAACTTAGAATGCTAGAGACAGGACATAGAACATGAAGACAACCTTACCAACAGGAGTGTTGTGTGGCACTCGCTCCAATTCCTGCACAATATTGATGTCCAACAGCTCAAAGGACAACAAGTCCTACAGAAAGGAACACAGTTTTAATGAGCAAACCCTGGAATGGAGTCTTATGCTCTACTTCCCAACACCAGATCCCATTTACTTCCAAATATGTCTACATCCACTTTGTTAGTTACTAAGCGTCATCTCATAGAGGTCAGTTTTCCCATAACTTACATCCATGTCACAGAACATGGTATACAAATTAGGGCAGGAAGATGCAAAGCTCAGTATTCCCTTGCTCAGGGCCACGGAAAGACCTGACTGTCACTCTTTGAGATTCTTAGTTCATCCTGCACATACCTGCAGTCACAGTCCTTAATACCAATTCAAGAAAACAGTTCTGTTATGTAAAACACAATATTATCTTTGCAAAAATACAGTTGCTATTTTAGAGTCCAGAGGCTTTTTATTCTCATGGATGTCTGTACCTAGGTATCACACCCAAGGTGGTTTTCTCTACATGAATTTTAGCAGTTTACCTGTGCAGTGAGGAGATCAACAGATGGGATATAAAATTCTCTCTCACTAGGCAGGTTTTTCATCTTTAAAGGAGTAGCTGGCAGAGGTATTTCAGCTTGCTGCACGATTTCACCCGTCAGTTGAGCACTCGCTTCTGTCTTTAAGGAAGGATGCTGGAAAAGAAAAAAAAATTTAATTCAAAGAACTCAAATAGCTGCAGTAGACTGATAACTAATATCATGCCTGTCAAAAAGAACAGTCATTTTAGAACTTACAAGTGCAATGGAAGTTCTGTTTCTTCTCTATTAGAAGCAAACACCTAAAATAATCCCCTGGAAATCAATACACTTAAAGGACACTACATCATTGCACCAACCAGTATTCATTGTTCCTTCAGCGAGGCAACATGGGTTGCCCCAAATTCCACATGAGCCACTTGCCTGTTTGATGCTGGAAGCTTTAACCTTCTGACAGGAATCAGAATCCTTCCAATTGCTTTCTAGAGAGTCAGCTGCTGGGGAGGGATCCACAACAATACTGCACCAGATCCTGGGCCCAAACTGTTCCCCTCTGTGTGACAGCCTCCAGTGAGAGGTGTAAGTTCCTTCTATATTAGGAGCTACAAACTCAACTGAAACAGTTCCTACTTGTCCTGATGGAAGCGATGGTACTACCGCATCTTTTTTTTCAGAGGATGCCAAGGTCAGATTTCCCCACATAAGTTTCAGCTGAAATATTCAACAGAAAAATAAAAAATTAACTTCACAAGTGTCTCTGCAAACTCTGGGCAGTAAGGAGTAGGTAAAGTTCCTCTGTTGAAAGGCCTTGTAGATATTGGGCAAGGAGAGAAGAGGCTGTTAGCAAACATTCTCACAGAAGTCACTGTCGCCACAAATTAAGAACTCAGCACTCAATACAAACTCAGTCCCTCACAAAAGAAAGGCTTTTTGGAGTCAGAAAAGCAACAGGCCTGCTGTAAACAGCGTTGATCTGTAACACTATTATAACAGCACCACACAACATGTTCACTGATGCTCATCCTGACTGCTTTCCTCCCATACTCCACAACTGTGGAGAGTACCTAGGCAGCTCCCTGCCCGAGATCTCCCAGCTTGTGAATTAACAGCCCAAATGAAATCCCAAATAGGTTCCAACACAGAATTCAGAGTCCTAATGCATGCCAATATTACCTTCCAGAACTATTTTATGGTATAAAAATAATAGCAAAGATACCTTTGTATCTGAGCTCCATTCCACACTGCCAGTATTCTTCATTCGCCAGTGTTTGACAAACTTGGTTCCTGGTTGCAAATGGGTCCCATCTGGCAAATTCTCATCCACAAATACCGCACTTAGTGTTGGGACAATTGCTTGGAACGGTTGACAGGGACTCCTGGGACTGGGGGGAGGAAACAAACAAAACAAACCTACACCAAAAACCCACCAAAACCAAGGAAGCTGTTCAGCCACTAGGTCACTGGCTCAAAACAGAGACCATTTAGTTTTTTTTCATTCTCGTATCTCTACAAGTGTTTCAAAATTCTAATATTTTAGCTGTTGTTTTCTTCTGAAGTATACACACGACATAGCAGATTTCTCTCCTTTGCTTAAGGAAAAAAAGAAACATCAAACCAAGATTTTCTGTTAAACCTGAGTTCTGTACCTATAACAATATTCTTCCAAATAAGAAAAAGGTTCCCTCCTCTTCATCTCGCCATGCTATTCTGTTAGAGAATGAGGCCATTATCTTTCAAATGCTGAATCAAAACCACAGTGCTGTAGTCTAAGTGCTGGTATCTTATTTGACCTCCCAAGCAACATTTTTTCAATAAGATAACAGGTTTTTCCTCCCCCCGCCAAAAGATGCTCAAAACCAGATTTAATCCAAAGCTTTACTGTTAATTCAGACAGACTACTGAAGTGGTTCATGTGCATGTCGACTTCAAAAGATCTAAAGAAAATAATTTGGACCTAGATTTGCACTGGTTTTGTCCTGTAATATGCCTGTTCAGCAAAGAGGAAGCAGAGAAAGCTATTTCAAGCTCCCCACAAATTTAAGTAACTGACTGCTGTTAACATGACTTTTAAATGCCCTATACGGAAGGGATGAGTTAAGGAGACTAGAACTGTACAGTTTATACCTGTACATCCATAAAACCAAAGGGAACAGAAAACACAAACTGGGTGCCTGCTAAGAGTGCTGCCTAGTGAGCCTCAGCCTAAGATCACATAGAAAAGAAAGACAGCACTGAATATAAACACGCAGGATGTATTTAACTTTATACAGACACTTAATATAGCAAGAAGATACAAACTCCTAGGCACCTCCCTTTCTCTTAGATCTATCTATATTTAAGTTTCTGGAAATAGCTACCAGTTGCTTTTTCATTTTCATACTCTGCTCTTAGGTAGAAGCAATAAAAACACTAAACTCTGTTTAGATAAAATTCTCACAGGTTCTAATGACAAATGATACTTTAAATGGGTGATTTCATAACCTTCCTCCTGCTACCTGAACTTGGTCTCATCGCAAAAAGTCAGCACAATGAAATACTCAGCTAACACCATCTCTTACAGGAAGGTATTAGGTTGGAGACTCTCAGATTTCAGAGGAGGTGAGCCACTAGTTTCCAATACGTGGACAGAGTTCCACAGATGAATTTTCCTGTGCAGTTTTAGCTGTTTTTTCAGCTCTCGGACTTCTGCTTTTCGTTGTTTCTTCTCTGCTCGTAATCTTTGCTTTTCTGCCTTCAGAAATCGTTTGTCCATCTGTTTCTGGAGCCTGCAGAGAGAATAAGTCACCTTTTTCAATACATTAAATTGATTAGAATTTACCCAATGCAGTCTTAGTCTCAAAGGAAACATTTTAGGAAACATCTCATGCTTCTAAGCTGGATACCAGACATCTTGAGGAACATCTTCATAGTTGCTTTGTGAAGATACTTTGTATGGCCTCAGTGAAAAGAAACCAACAAACTTAAAGGCAGATTTGAGTATGCTCAAAGAAAAAGCAAGCTCTCAAAGTTTGCTACCCACCCATGAAAACATTCTGTCTTTTCTACTTCGTTATAAAAGATAGATTTGCAACTCAGGTAACTGAGTACTATTTCCATTTCTTGTTACCGCTAAATCTAATATACATGCTGAACATCAACCTCAAAACAGGTGTTTCCCACTTCGCTATAGGGATAATCTTGCCGGGTATTGATAAGAGCCACCACTTACCTAACTTGCTCCAGAGTAGCAGGCAGGCGAGACGAAAACTCTGCAAGGCTGTAGTTCTCAGCAGTACATAGTACAGGTCTCCGCAGCTTTAACAAGACGTGATTAGGATCGTGGGTGTATGTTCCTGCCTCACACTGTTCACAGATGTTGTAGGCTGGACAAAGGCTGCAAAGTGGAAAAGGCACAAGGTTACCAAGAGGCAGACAAAGAATTAATGCACTAGAAAGACACTGAAGGATGATTAATTCCTTACACTTCTACAGAGAAACAGCTCTGTTCATACTACCACAGTAAGCAGTGCATGAGCAAAACAGAAGCAAGTTCTCACTTATACATCAATACTTGGAGCCATCTGGAATATCTACATCAGTATCTCTTCTCTTGGCAAAACTGCACCACAGTTCTTGCTTCTTTCTTGAATACCCATTGAAAAGAACTGATGCTTCCTTTAGCACAAGTGACTAGCAATTGTTTCTATAAATTGTTTCTGCCTGTGAGACGCGTACTATAGGTTCTGACATTTACAGCATGTTACAGATCTGAAATTGAGAAGTCTACGACACTAAGATAGTTTCTCAGGCTCATTCACGTGCCCTACATGTCAGGTTTCCCACCCAGGCATCTCTCATCATATCCTACCTGCACTGGTAGCGAACTCCAACAATTCGAGCCTGGCAGTTACAGCAGGACATCAGCCAGTCACACTGGTCGCCATTCCCTGATGGGCTCTCTGAAGTTGGAGGTGCTGCTGTAATAGAGCTCTCGGAAAAATCTGGTGGCTGACTGTGATGAACAAGCTTCTCATACAGCTTCTGTTCCAGTTTCTCAACAGTTTCCTTAACTACTTGTTCCCTGAACTGGAAAAAAATTAAAGTAGTTAAGCATGAGATCCACCTACACAGCTTCAAAAGTTGGAACAGATTGTCCCAAGTCTCCCAACCCATACATTAAAGCAGCTCAGAATCCACTACCCATTCCCCAAGTACATTCCAGATGAAATTAAACAAGTATTGTATTCATCAGAGGGTTTGTATTTTAGAAAATACCAGTACGTAGGTTTTAACAAGGCAAATTAAAAATCATACATCTATGTTTATGATATTAAGGGTTTTCCATAACACTGCACAAAGGGCAGGAAACTAATCCAAACAAACCCCTCTGCAGTCTCCACCATAAAGTCCTCACTTTGTCCAGCAGGGATATTTTAAACACAAGCATTAAATTCTTCTAACTTTAGTTTGTATGAAGAGGTAGCAAAGGAAAGGTGATGCTAGAAATAAAAGCTTAAATGCATATATACACACTCTTTATATAGATACGTAACGATTATTAGCTGTTCAAAACAAGTTAACGCCCACATCTTACTAATCTATACATTATACTGACTGGTCTCCCAAAAATATTTTCTTAGACTGAACAATCAAGAAAAGCAAGTCTATCAAATGATGACCTTCAAATTGCCGGAAACACAAAGCATTACGCTGCTGCAACTGGTCAAACAACAGCCTGACAGCAGCACAGCGTTCCACGCGCAATCTCATGAGTGCCCTGAAGTTCCTATGACTATCTGGAGCACGACAGACTCCAGCATAGGAGCTGCTTAAAACTACACTCAAACCATCAATTTTATAAACCACAACCACTCACTTTTAACAAGTGATAGCATGTATAAAACTTTTTGAGCAAGGGCTATCTTGAGCATTGCAGTTATCTTTTCCACCCACAGTCTCTTATGTGTTCCTCTGAGAATACTAACATTGAGAAGAAAATACACTTACTGTTTCCAAGTAGCTAGTAAACCATTCTGGAGGATTTTCATCTGTTCTTTCTGTTGTAGCATGATTTAACTTTTGCTAGGGAAAAAAAAACCAAACAAAACAAATACACCACAAAAATAAGTCACCAATCGTAAGTATACAAGGCTGCAGAAACCCCTCAATACAACAAGTAAGCCACCTCCAAAGAGCTCTCCTCTCAAGTGTCTTTACAAAAGAAAAACCCCTTCAAGTTCTTGGAAAAGAAAGACAAAGCAGACACTGACATTTTCCTGGAAAATTTCTGGAGTTTTAGCATTTGGTGTAATTACACACGAAATCCAAAGAAGCCAAGTCAATCAAAAGTTGCTGGATGGCAACCAAGGCTTCAGGAGACCAAGCGCTTAGTTTATAAAAATGTTTAAGAAAGAAATACAGATTTTAAGTTCATCAAAGTGCAGCATCAAAATATCCTCTTGAAGCTATTCAAATAAATTTGTGAGTGTCACTTCTGAACTCAATTTTTTATTGTGTGGGTAAAGATGACAATCAGTTTCTAAAGTGAAATACAGCTGTGAATTCTTGGGTTTAATGAATATACAATCCAGCTCCACCTCCTACCTGAATCATCAGCTCCTTCTCGTGTTTTATGTCTTCTTCTAACCCCTGAGCTAGCATGGGGTAACGCAAAAGAGGTTTCTTCTCATCTTTGGATGCCAACTTTTCTATCACAGGTTTTTCACACAGTTGTGAAGAACAAGCATACAAAGCTGGTTTCGGAGAAGAGTTTCTCTCATATACAGTCATCTGAAGTTGATTTCCTTGTTTAACTGCAATCTAAATAAACGGTACATAAAGACAAATATTTATTCCACTTACAACCAATACATAAATCCTGTGAAAACACAGCACTGCTGCAGAAAGGCTGGGGAAAGACTAACACAGACACAAAGACACTGAGAGAAATACAAGGTATGGTCAACTGAGAATATATTCTGCCTTCCTTTAACATTACCAACAAGCTTATTAAAAAGTTTATTACAAGCAAAAGGTTAATTATGCAGCTGTTCTGCATGAATTTTTCAATCTACAATAAAGTTGTTCCTAGGAGCCAGTAACCAACAGAGATTCTGGGACGGAAATTAAAAGTAAATTTTAATTTATTACGATTTTCAAATTATTATCAGATATGAAATTCAGACCATGAGCAAAAAGTTCTGAAAGCATTAGTATTGTATAACTGAAATCTAAAGGAATGCAATTCTTATTTTGTGTAAGTCAAATTAACTGCTTATCAAGTAACCAAGTGTTGACACCAATTAAAGTTTTATTGTCAAAGACTATATTAGAGTTCAGCAAGATTTTTAAAGGGATCTCATTAGAGCCCAATATCTCCAAACACGGGATTACTGCTTAAGTAATTCAACTAATTTATACAAATCAAGATTAGCCTGGATAGAAAAAAACCTGTAACAAACCATTCAAGCTGGTATCCAAAGCTAGAGAACTAAGTTATTCTGACTTCCGTGGGCCAGGTAATACTGTTTTTTTCTTCTTAGCTACATCAATTTTAATTGGAGAAGGATGAATACATTGAAAAAAGTCAGAGACTATTTACCTTCAGAGCTTCTTCGTATTCCTCTAAAGAAAAAGGGAAAGAAATGTAAATTTTCTCTGTCTCATACAACAGATCTAAGTTTAGCACATAGCATTTAAGGACCCTTACATTAGGGCGTGTCTCCCATACCTTCTATAAGTTCTTTAAAAATAGAGCTACTGAAGGAAAAAGTTTTATCCACAGTGACAAGCAAACATTCTCACAGCCTAGAGACTCAACAGTCCATTAATTTAGCTATATCAAATTTGCTCCTACGGATTAAAAATGTTTTCCTTTGGGCACTATTTCATACTCAACCACACAAAATCCAATCTAAAAAAGCAAAGCATTCTCAACTGCTTCTCCAAACACATGAACAGAAGTGGGGTGTCTTTACTGATTTCATTTCAGGAGGGTAGCAGCTCACCTTTGCTGTTCACAGAGACCTGTAAAGAGAAACAGCAGTGACTGACAACCCACAAAACATTTTTGTGATTCCCTTAAAATTAACACTCTTTCAGAATACATGTACTTTCCAGAGTTTCCAAAATATCACATCCCTCAGGGTGCTTGCTGTTGCTGCCATGTCTAATCATGAATTGGTGTTGTGTTCTGGCATCAAGAACAAGCATGGTCCCCATCTACCAGAAAAGAGACACCCCCCCCCGCTACTGCTGGGTTCACTATGCAAGTACACAGAGGTTTGACCCACCTGCTTCTAACACCCAACAGGAAACACTTAAATGTTCCTTTGATTTAAATACACACCAAACCCATTCCTTACAGGTCCCCTACCTACCAATTTTGCACACAGACATTACGAATACCAGAAGCTATTTAATCACTACAGCACTGCATGATTCTCAATCAAGTTTCCTCCAACAGCCTTTGAAAAAGACTTTTCACAGGTGCATCTAAAACAAGGGGAGATCACATCCCTGAAATGCCACTAGACACATCCTGACATTTCCCCCTAGGGGAAAATCTTAAAGACAATGATCTCCATGGCTGCAGTTTCACAAAGCTACAAACCAGGTAGTACAACACAGTCTGCAAAAAATTTTAGACAAGAATGTAGCTCTTTAACAGAACAAATCACTAGATAAAGAAAAAGAATATGAGAGGTTGAGTTTGTACTAAGCCGGAAGTTCCTCAACAAGGACACCCAGAAGTAACCAATTTGTTCTTGCAGTCAGTAATCTGCTTGGAGATTACAGTATTTGCATGAAACAAGCTGAGGATTTGAGTACGCCAGATCACTGAAGCGAACATATGCTAGCGATAAAGGACCTACGTTTCCCAGGGGAAGGAAGGGAGACCGAGGAGACAGGGCTTTACCATGGCTGCAAACACAAATAGCTACAACTTCCTTACTCTGATAAAATGAAAACTAAGGAATCCCTCAAGAAAAGCATCCCTCACTCAGAGCACAGAGCCACTGGCTGCTTCTAGAGGGTGGGAAGGAGAAAGGCAGGAGCTTCTAAAAAATATAATTAAGAATAAGTATACTACATTTAGAATTGAATCACCAGCCTATTTTTTTTAATTTAAAATGGCAAAAGCATCACCACTGGTCTGCATAACAGACACTCCTAAAGGACCCACCACTAACTGTTCAGATGTAGAAAGGTTCACACCAGTCACATACCAGCAGACCTGTTTGGGGGAGGGGGATTGTTTTACCTCATCATTATCCTCATCAATGTATTTGATCTGAATGTTGTCCAGGTCAAATGAAACTTTAACCTGTAAGGGAAAAAAACCACAAAACCACAATGAAGGAGGACTACAAATGTTTTCAGTTAATTGGGGTTATTGGTAGAGAAATATGCTTTAATCCTCTAGTGCCTCCCTTCAGTTTGTCAGTGGAAATTAACACTGTTTTAACAAATCCATTCTTCTGGAGTTGAACTCTCCCCAGTGCTTTGGTTGCCTCCAGCCTTTGCTAACTTCCTCAAATGAAAACAAACAATTCATTTCTTTCACATCTCACCTTCTCTAGTTAATGCTTACCCTAAAACAAATAATAACCTTTCCATTAGCAGAGGACTAGCTCAGGGTTAACGAACTCCCAGTAAACACTGTCATACAAAGGCTAAAGCCCTGAGTCAGAGTGCTAACTTTTCCATTAAAAAGCACCAGGAAAACAGTTCACAGGTGAGCAACTTGCCCCTTCCCCCCCCTCAACCTATTTGTGTTTTGAGAAACTAAGATTAATTCAAGTGTTAAAAATGCTGAAGTATCTCACTCTACCATGCACTAGCTAATGCACTGTACATCTGAACATTTAAACCCATTAGGGAGATCAGAATTAGGAGAATAAAGCCAAGCAGCTACTTTGTAGATTGCATTAACAAAACAGAAAAAAACAGCAAGCAACCCATAAGCAAAGACACCTGTTTCCCTGTGTTGAGTAACAATTTGAGGCTCACATATTTTTTGCATCATTTACCTGCTAAAGTATATTTTGCTCAAAAGAAATTATCTCTGAAAACCTGCTCTATACACAAGAAACGCTGCTAGCCTGGACCTAGCAGAGGAACCCCAACAGAAAAGGCAGCCAATGCTGGGACTCGCACAGAAGCACAAGAGCACAATGACATAACTGCACACATTCTGCAATTCCACAGGCGGGTTCTTCCACTGATACAGCCCAAATTAATTCTGGGAGTGCAGGAAGAGAAACAACTCAGCCTATGAAGCAGCAGCTGTAGTCTGTGCTGCCTAGCCTATACCACAGGTTGTTCCCCTAAAACTCCAGCTAGAATCAGGTCACCCCTTATAAATAGCAGACACCTTTAATAATACACTAAAACACGAAAAAGACACAGTTTAACTGATTCCCCTTAAAACAGTAATCCACACAGCACACTGAAGCACAGAGGCACCCAGTACTACCACCCTGTTTAGAGAAATATTGTCATACAGAACAACACGGCTTGAACACACCCTCCCTCACTCCCAGGCTACTGAGGATTAAGGGCAACACTGTGCTTACATAGCAACCTGCTTCCAGCTGTGATGCAAGTAGAGGTCTGCATAGTTCAGACATTCCTCCAGGGTCTACTTAACACCAAGTGTTTTAAACCTGAACTCATGCCTCTTCCAAATGACTAGAACAGTGAGTGAAAACGAAGTAGTTTAAACCTTCATACCTGGCCCACCAACAAACCCGCTGTCTCCCAATTAACACATTCCATAAAGCAGGAAACTAAAATAATACATTAAGGACTCCATACCCCAGAGAGCAGAGATTAACCTTCAGGGAAGCGTTCAATAAGCAGGCAGTGCATGTTATTTCACTGTATCTACAAAAATGTGTAAAAGAATGGGATACAAGGGGAATGGAAGGTGCTTTACCGAGACACAATGCTAAAACCAAGCACCCATAGAACAGGTTGCCTAGCAAAGTGCAGCTGCCCCAAGCCTAGAATCACAGAATACTTTGGGTTGGAAGGGACTAGAAGCCATCTAGTTCCAACCCCCCTGCCATGGGCAGGGACACCTCCCTGCTACTGGATCTGATTGCTCTAAGCCCCATCCAACCTAGCCTTGAACACCTCCAGGGATGGGGCAGCCACAGCTTCCCTGGGCAACCTCTTCCCATGCTTCACCACTTTCACAGTGAAGAAATTCCTCCTTACGTCTAGTCTAAATCTGCCCCTCTCCACTTTATACCCATTGCCCCATGTCCCACCACTACAAGCCTTTGTAAACAGTCCCTCCCCCAGCATTCATGTAGGCCATCTTCCCTAGAGATGTTCAATACTAGATGAGGCTTGGAGCAACTGGATGCAGTGGGAGGTGCCTGCCTATGGCAGGGGCTTGGAACTGGAGAGGCGTTGATGTCCCTTCCAACCCAAACTGCGATTTTACAATCCATAATGACAAGAGAGAGCAAAGCACACAGCCAGGCCATCACCTCCCTCAGTAAAACAGAAACCCACAAGAAATTTTATCCAGAAGAGGCTTTTCATTGCAATCTATGTCCACAACAGGAGTAAATCTTACTATTAAGTCCAGAATAAAACCCAAGCAAACGACATGACTTCTAAACGCCTATGAATCGGGGGAGGCGACACTGGGGGAAACCAGGGGGGAGAGAAGGGGAGAGGCCAACAGGGAAACTGGGGGGGAGAGAAGAACAAGGGAAACTGGGGGAGAATGCCCAAGGGGAAACCAGGAGAGAGAAGGGGGAAAAGCCCAAGGAAACGATAGTGGTGGAGGACAGAGGAGAAGACATCGCGAAGGCGCTCACCATGGCCTCCACATCCGCCCAGGTGGTGTGCGCCGAGTCGGACACCAGGAAAGTCTGGGTGTCCCCTCGGCAGGTGACGCGGAGGCTGACCTGTGGCTCCATGCCACACTCCAGCTAAACAGCGCAGCCCTTCCCCACAGCCCGGCTAATCTAACATGGCGGCCGGGGGGCGGCCCCCTGCGCGCCCTCCGCACGCTGCTATTGGCGGGGCCACCCGCCAATCACCTACCTCGCAACTCTGATTGGTCAGAGGGCGGGGTCGGACGCCGCGGGAGCACAACAACAAACATAGCCTGGCGGTGGACACGCACTTCCGGAAAGAGACGCGCCGCGGAGTCACGTGGTAGGCAGAAAAACCAATTGGAAGCGTTTCCGCCTGCCCCGAGTCGCCACGGCCAGGGGCGACAGCCAATAACAAAGCGATCCTGAGATCACGCGTTCTGGCCTAGGGGCGGGATTGGCGGCTGGGGTCTGGGGGCGGAAAAGGCGCGAAGTGCGATGGTGCGGGGCGGCTGCTGAGGATGGTGAGTGAGGGGTAGAGGGACGGGTGGCATAGCCCCGCCGCTGTCTCGGTAGCGTCCTGGTGGGCAGCACCGGCGGCGACCGGAGCGCCCTGCGGCTGGAGACGGGTGGGGCTGAGGCCGCAGGGTTCGCCGCCCCGAGGCCAAAGGGGTTCTCCTTGTTCTCAGGGTTCGTTGTGCTGGCTGAGGGTCTTGCCTGCGCTACGGGTCTCGGGGTCCGCTGCCTCCTTTGCGTTCGCTTCAATTCCTAGAATGGTTTGGGTTGGAAGGGACCTCAAAGCCCATCCAGCCCCACCCCCTTCCATGGATCACACCTCCTACTGGGTCCGGTTGTTCCAAGCCTCATCTAACCTGGCCTTCAGCACCTCCAGAGACGGGGCGGCCACCACTGCTCTGGGCAGCCTGGGCCAGGACCTCTTCACCCTCACAGCAAAACATTTCTTCCTAAGATCTCATCTCAATCTCCCCTCTTTCAGCTGAAAACCATTCCCCGTCGTCCTGTCCCTGCACTCTCTGCTCAAGAGCCCCTACCCAGCTTTCCTGGAGTTCCTTTCAGTGCTGGAAGGTGCTCTAAGGTCTCCCTGGACTTCTAGCTGAACAACTTCCATCTATAATGTTACTTCTTTTACTCTTGTGCTTATGTGCACTCTTGATGTATTTCTATTGAATGCTTCTCCTGTAAACCCTTTTAGTTTGCTTCTTTGACAATGAGAAACTTGACAGGTTTTAACTGCTCGCTCAGAACTCCACCAGCGCTGTAAACCCTTGCTCAAGCAATGGGAGCAATGCGTTTGATGCTGTTCAGCACTACAGTGAAAAGCCATGCAGGAGAAAGTGTGGTCGCAGGGTGCAAGAGATCGACAGATCAGAAACAAAGCTGATTTTTTTTCCCCTCCCTTCACTGTAGTGTTTTTGGATGTGAAGGAAGATGGACTATTCAACGACTGCTGTCAGAGATGTGCAAAATGTGCTTTCAGCTATGCAGAAGAACTTGGAGTGCCCAATATGGTAATGTCAGTAGAATAAAATGAGCTCTGTATTAGTAGAATTGCTAAGTCTTTGGGGTTTTTTTTTCTTGCTCTTTTTTGATTTCTTTCCAAATATTTTGTCAGGTTTATGGGCTATCAGAAAACAAAAAGAATTGCATTTTAGGGTTAAGTATATTGATATTTTGTGAAGCTCAAGTGAGAAAGAGCTATACAGAACCTGTATTTTGCTCTAACGTTCTAGAAAATTTTTCTTTTTTTAATCCTAAAAGCATTATCTCTGTATCTAGTGAGGAAAAAAACTTAGCTGATTGGATTAGAAGTTGTTTGCAAAGCAGCCTGTCCTTTGCTCTTGTCACAGGAGATCACTATTGAAAAAGATAATGTTGGTGTTCTGATAGTAAGTTTCCTGCCCTGCTGAACTAGCACTTCCAGAAAATGCAGGCAGGTTGTGAAGATTGAGCAGATGTGTATATATCTCATAATGACAGTATTTGTTACTGTACCTCTCAAATGAAAGGTTGTCCAATGCTGCTTACTTCTTTATTTAGCCAATATTCTTCTAAATTTCTTTTAAAGTTCAGAAAAGCGACTATTTCTAAATCTTATTTTGTTGCTGCTATTTTATGTAACTTCTGTGTTCTTGTTTTCCTTCATTTTTCTTTTTGTAGCTTGGATGTGATACAAGAGCCAGTTTCAACAAAATGTGATCACATATTCTGCAGGTAGGTTTGAGAACTTGTAATTGCAGTGCTCAGTCAATCTGTCCTTATTCTCTATGTGTATGTCTTGTCTTTGCTGCTAGTGATGCATAGTGTGTTTTGATAATATAACGTGTGGCCCTTTTAGAGGAAAAATCAATTCTGAATAAGAAATAACTGCAGTTTCACAGCTAAGTCAAAGGGGGATTAATTCATCATAACATCAGAACAAGAATGCAGGCATTCAACTTGATAATGAAGGATTTCTACCAAGTGGTGCATGCTCAGTTGTTAAGAAAATCGAATCCTCCCTTTTGTTACCACTGTGATTATTCTTTTTTTGTAGGTTCTGCATGTTCAAACTCCTCAGCAAAAAGAAAAATGGTGTGGTGGAGTGTCCTCTGTGTAAGACTGAAGTCACCAAGAGGTAACGTGTCTTTGCAAGTGGGCTTAGAGTCATCATAGAAACTGAGAGTTGTTGACCCATACTTATGTCTTCAAACAACTCATGTGGTGGTATTATTTCAGAAGTCTGAAAGAAAATTCCAGATTTAAGCAACTAATTGAAGGATTATTGGAAACTATCCGTGCGTTTGAGCTTGACACTGGAGTGAAGTGTAAGTGTTGTGAATGCATACCCCCACTTCTTTTTTAACAAGATTTTGACATTTATATCATAATTATTTACAGAGTATATTGTTTGCTGTGCAGGAATAATTACCAGAAGCTTTTTCTTGGATGTAGAAGCATAAGCTCCATTAAGTTCCCATGTTTTTCCTACAACATGGTTTTTACTGTGTGTTTGGCTCCAACCAATCTTATTTTCAGTTCCTGGAATGTAGTTGAATGTGCCAAAGTCTTTAATCTATAACTGTGTGACAAAGCCCTGCTCTTTATTATGCCCAGTTTTGCAGCTTTTGCCCTTCAACGCAGTTTTAGAGCCTGAATTAGCTATAACGGTGCATGTGAACTTGTCCCATTTGGATGTATTCTTTTGGAGCCAGATTTATCTTTTCTAGTGCTTGTCACTTCGTAAAGGGCATTGGCAAGTCAGGCACGTGTTAGTTTATGTTTGGGGAAACAAGATGTTGTTGAGGGCAGGTGATGGTTTGTGGGTTTTAGTTTGGGGTTTTGTTCTTAGTGTGGTGTGCTATAAAAACTAGACTTTCTTTCAAAATCCTTTTCAACCTGTCCAGTCATTCTAAAATGGCTTCTGTTAGGTCCTTTCCTTCTTTGATTATCCGTATGAACAAAATTTGTTGGCAAAATTAGATGGCATGATCAACATTTTGCTTAATACTTGGAAAGTGCTCATAAAGAACAACCAGACTAGTAATTCACTTAGATTTCTTTCTTTGATAATTGTATTTTAGCTGTATATGTGCTGGCTGCGTAGGGCCTATGCTTGCTCTTTTTTGTGATGTATAATACCTGTTGTCCTCAGTGTAAGAAAATATTTTTGCTTTATTTTCATCTTGACATTTTTCAGTTTTAAGCGGTCATCGCTTTCCTAAAACATCCACAGAAGCCCCTGCTGCTGAACTCCTGTGTGAGGAAAGCTCTGTCATCCAGAGTAAGGGCTTCAGAAAGAGGAAAAAAAATGCAAAAGAAAACGGGCAAGAAAACTGCACCTTGGTATTTCTTTTCTCTATATTATTTCTGTGGATTGTTTGATGTTTCATTTGGAATGTGTATACTTACATATAAGAAAATTAATGAAATAGGAGGTTTGTGGTTTCTTTCAGATCACTGTTTGACTTGAATGTTACTCCAGACAGATACATAAATATTTTTTTAATTCCTAACCTGCTTTAAAAAGTTGTTTTGCATAAAATTACCTGAACTTAAACATATCATTGCCATAATATATACTGCCACTGAAACTAGTATTGAAAGCTTTTTCAACCGGTTGTTTCATAATGCTGGCTAACTATCAGCAGGCTGCTTTTTTTAGTGGTAAGACCATGAATGTCTTAAGAATTCTTAAGCCACTACCCAACTTTTAAGGTGATTACTGTGTCCCAATTTGCTCATGCTATGTTGTTTTTTGTCTCATCTGCTTGATGCTGAGGAGAATATTAAGTAAGATAAAACTGTTAATGATTTGAGCTGTTAAATGCATGATAATTATTACTATTAACATGTTCCATTACTAATATCAATATTATATGTATTGGATTTTTGTCTAGAAGCTGCTTATTTAAATACTTGGTTGATATGTATCAGCCTCCCCTACTATAGTTTAAGTAACTCCAATTTTTTTTTTTTAAATATCTTACTTTTATATATAACTCTTCCCTTCTTTTCTCCTGTCAGCTGGAAGCTAATGTGGATACAGACACCAGGGTGAAAAGGTGTCCACTAGGAAACAAAGCCCAGAAGTGTGACTCAGAAAAAGGGGTTTATATAGAGCTTGGTAAGGTTTGTTGTAGATCCACACATGCTGACCTTACATATAACGCTTGCAAAGTAATTAAATGTGATGAAGTTCAAAGTCTTCATAAACACTAATTTCTCCCTGACGCCCAAAATGAGAACAAAGGGACAAATGACGCACAATTCAAAGGGGGTTTTACATCATGTATTATATTGTAGGAAATAATGCTGCTGTCATAAGCCTTTAAGACTCAGTGTCCAGATCCAAAGGGAAGTTGCTTACAGATGTGAGAGAAGTTATAGTTGTCACAACAAATGGTAACTACTGTTTTCTAAAGAATATTAGGCCTTGTTGTCAGTGCTTGAGGCTCTCATTAATAAGCAAAGATGATAATGAAATCTAATTGAGAAAATAATATTATATTTCATTCCTGTCTATCCTAGCTTCTTTCAAGATCAATCAAAGGTTCTGAGACAGATATTGGAATATATTGCTCTGACTTGCAGTTTAAAATTCTAAATATTATCAGCTGTTTCATGTATAAATTTAGAAACTGCGAACTAACTCTTAACTAACTAACTCTTAGTAGCTTGCTTTTGTCAGTCACTGTAGTTAAAACGAATTTTATGCTGGAGCCAATGGGATATTTATACATAGAAATCATAATTGGGTAGAATACCACACAAATGAACTTGATTTCGTTGATAAAAGTTGAAACAGTCTATCTCTAGAAAGAACATTGTGCATTTGTGCTTCTGTGATAATAAACACAAGTCATCTTTCTCTGAATTATTTCAACCAGAGTAACAGCTGATTTGTTTTTAGGATCTGATTCATCAGAAGAGCCTTTTAAAAGAGGAAGCAAAACTGGGTGAGTAAAGGTGATTAAGAAATTCATGTTTTCTAAAGACAATTGTTCGATATTCTCATTACTATGTTTTAGGTTTTTAGCATAGAACTGATAGAATTCTTCAGGCTGATAAGTGATTTTCAACTTTGAGGGCATCAGGATATAACAGGAAGCTGAGTCCCATCAGTTTGTCATGTAATATGCTTTAGACCTGCTTTCTAGTTATTTTGTTGCTTACACAGGCATTAGGTCTTGAAGAGAAAAGTGTGTACTCTGCTTTAGAAAGAAAATGTTAAATTCAGGAATGTGTGAGGGGATGTTTTAAGGAAATGGTGTGAAACCTTGAAGGGTTCTAATTGTGGTGAGTGTCAGTCATGCAGCCTGACTTCTCTAAGAGCTGTTTTGGAGAGCAAAAAGGAAACATTAAGTATCATCTTCCATTATGTCTATTGTCATTTTCTCTGTAATGAAAGTAGATTTCTCTTTCCAACAGGTTGGAAGACAAAGAAGCGCTTCAGATTTCATCTCAAGAAAAGCTACAAGAAGTAAAGAGTGCTGAGAAGGAGACTGAATATTCTTCCAATGCACAGCCTGACAAGCTGGGTGCTAAAGACATAATTCTAGTTCCACCAAATGTCACAGGTGTGTGTATGTTATTTGATGACAAAAATGATTAAGCTTGAAAGAAAGACCACAAATTAGCATTTCAGTTTCACATGATTAAGTATATATGCTTGTGGTCTTGTATGTTGTAGTTTTGTTGATGCCTACAGCTAGTGACAGTGTAAAACAAGCCTGTGTCTGTAGACTAGCTACTTAAAATGTGGATATCCTGTGCAGAGGATCAGGAGGGGAAAAGTAACTTGATTCAAGTGCAAAACTTATTCTATTTTACATGAACCGTATTATCCCTTGTAATAGAAGTTGAGAGAAGTGACTGGTAATCCATGTAAGAAGTTGGATGAACACGTCTTGTGTAACTTGATATTTCTCCCTGTTTCTGGTGGGCAGTGTAATATTCTGTTTGGGGCAGAAAGAACATTTATTTTAAAACAAAGTAGACATTAAACTTATCACTGTACTTGTGCTTGTACAATTTGACTTAATTTATAATACCTGTAAATCTTCAGGTGAAAGTGATTTCTCAAAGGAAGGCACTTGGAGCGTCACTGAATATGCCAAACCTGGTGAAGCAAATGGGACTGAATGCCAAAGTTCTCCTTTAAATCTTCCTGCTGTAGACGTACTCACAGATCAGTGTAACACAATGGATAATGCCAGTCCCTTAAGGGATGGGGACTCATCTTTCTTTAAGAACACAGAAGAAATGGATGTGGAGCAAGCTCAGTGCATTAGTAGAAGCAAAGAGCTTGGCTTAAAAGATAGCTCAGAGAGCAGGTTGGATAAAAGCAAAGAGATAGATATCGTTGAACGAAGTGTGAAACCTGTGGAAATAGATGACTCTAAGAACAATTCTTTCCATGAAGAACCACCTCCTCTGGATAAAGTACTTCAGCTAGACACACCACACAATAGTACCTCGAATCAAGTCTCTAGGAAGAGACTGAAGCGAAGCATTCAGAAAGTCAATGAATGGTTTTCAAAAAGCAATGAGATTCTGTCTTCCAAGTCTTCACAGGATGATTCTACTGGAGAAACTGATGTTTCAGGTGAAGGAGATACAGGCTTATCAGATAAGGATTCCTGTATTTCAGAAAAGACTAACCCTATGGTAGGTTCCATGGAAGTTACAGTGGTTGAAGGAAACAAGAGATTGTCAAAACAAACAGCGAGTAGCATCAAAGACCGAATATTTGGGAAGACGTACAAGAGAGAAAGGAAGTCAAATCCCCCTGTTATCTTGACAGACATTTTACCTACCGCAAAAAAGGAAGATGTGACTCCTGCTGAGAAGTGCTTGAATAATTCCAGCAAAGATGGACGAAAACGGAAAAGGAAGACTGTTTGTGCCCTGCAACCTGAGGATTTTATCAAGAGAAGAGATACAGACGAATCAGGTGGGCACCCTCTAAGTGTTAACGAGTGCCTTGGAGAGGCGGAAAAGAAAAGATATGATGAATGCTCTGCTGTTGATCAGAGTCACCTCACTGAGAACAGAGAAGATCATAAACTAAGAGAACTTGAGGAAGGAGGAGAATCCATGTGGGAAAAAACTACTGAAAAGGTGACTGGCAAGCACTGTGATGAGGAGTTTGAATTGAATAACTGTGATCAGAAAAACACCAAAAAGAAAAGTTCTGCATCAAAAAAATGCAGGCATCCTACTAGAACCATGTGTGCTCTACAGTTAGTAGTGGATAGAAATGCTGTTTCTCCTCATCCAGCTGAGCCAGAGATTGACAGCTATCCAAGCAGTGAAGAAGCAAGGAAAGCTGATTCTGAGCAAAGACGAGTCAGGCGCAGCAGGAGGCTTCAGTTACTTGCTGAAGAAATGAAAAAAGAGTCAGGAGAAGGAGTAGTAACTAAGGGAGCAAGAAAGTCTGACAGTGACCATGAAGGGTCTGTCTTTGGAGTTGAAAGGAATGTGTTAGTTCACCCTTCTAAATGCAAGGACTCGTGTGAGTCCCAGGGTACATTAAGTTGCAAGCCACTCACTAACCTGGAGGGTGGTGATCTTGAAGAAAATGAAATGCAGGTTAAACTTAAGAATTTATCTGATGCTGCAGAAACTGCAAAAAGTCTCTTCAGTCCTACATCTTCCCATCAGCATTCAAATTGTTCCGCTATACCTGATTCAGGTTCTCAAGAAGGTGAAATACAAGGTAGCCCTTCCCTCCTGCAGTCTCTTTCAACGACTGTTGTGCAGCCTGTTTCCCACCAGACTGAAGAGCCGACTGAGTCATCTACTGCTTTTCCCCAGGATAAGGGACATGATACACAAAATGTTCCAGGGGACTGCAGAATGGAAAAGCTGCCAGTGGCTAAAAAGGTTTCAGAATTGACCAAGGAAGCTGAAGACAGTGAGTTAGACACACAGAATTTGCGAAATATATTTAGGCATTCAAAACGCCTATCATTTAGCCTTTATCCTCCCATGAGGGCTTGTGCAGTAGAGGCTGCTGCTGCTGAAACTGTAAAGATACCACATGCAGATCAGATAGAAAATGAGCATAGCAAATATTTAAGCACAAAGAAGAAGCAGCTCGAGACCTGTGAATCTGCTAGTCCTGTGACTTCCTCTGTCAGCAACACTGAATTTATGCACATGGGGGAACATCAAGATGATGTTTCAAAGGTTGGAAATCAAGGTAACCTGACACCAGTAAAAATGGATACTGCCAGGACTGGAGACAAAAACGAATTGCAAAAACGAGAGTGGGAGAATGAGAAGACAATGTCAACTGACATGGGGATGGAGAGGGAATTGAAACAGAATCCAATCAAAAGTAAAAGAAATCAAAGTGATCAGAGTGATACAGAAGACAGCCTTTCCAAAAGAAACAGTTTAACCACAGTTGATTCAATATGCTCCTGTTCAGAAAGTAGTCAAGCCAAAAAGGCTGAAACTGTTGACAGGAAAGGACATTTTCACTCGAGAGCAATGATCTGTCCTGCAAATGATCAGCAAAGGCTTGCTGAATTCAGCCATGAAATTGCTGGGAAAAAAGGAAGCAAAAGAGAAAGAAAACAGGTGAAGGGCTATGAAGAACAGGCAACCCAAGGTGCTGGCCCAGGGGTGCCAGAGTGTTCAGTTACAGAAACTCAAGAAGGTCCTCTTAAAGGCAACAGTGGTCTTACAGGTTTGTCTGAAACACCTGATGGCTTACTGTGCTGTGATGATACTGGAGAGAACACCAGCTTTTCTGACACTGATAGGAGAGAGAGATCTGCTGTGTTTGTAAAAAGCAGTAACAACGCCCCGGTAAAAGAATTGCACAATAAAACTGTTAGTTCTGTGCCAAGATCGCAATGTATTCAAAGACCTCGAAGAAGAGCACAGAAACTGCAATCTTCAGATGAAGAATCTAGTGAGGATGAAGAATTGCCGTGCTTTCAGGAATTAATATTTGGCAAATCAGTAAGCACACCTTTGCAGATCAATGAACAAGTAGCATCTGTGCTAGAGTCTTCAGTGAGCCCTGTCACACTGCCTCGCAACAGGAGTCCTGATGACAATGATGTGCAGAAGCTGCCTGGAGCTGCCCTAAGCAATGGTTGTGACTCACCAAGCCAGGAGTCAGAATGCTCAGTCAACTTATTTTCTTCCCAGTCCAACATGTCTGAGGAATCAGCTGATGGAGCACAAGAGCTGAAAAAACCTTCAATCCTAGATTGTGCATCCAAAGAAGTGAGAAGCGTGAATGAGAGTAAAGAAACTTCTCAAAGTCATAATGGAATGTTGAAAAGAACCAAAACCAACTTCAAAGATGAATGCCAAGAAGACCCAAACATGGGAGCAAACCTAGGTACTAACCAGATTTTTATTTCTGCAGCTAGGTTTGTAATCTCGTTGCACCTGTGTTTTCGCTTTGCATGGTAGCTTTGTTTTGTATTTGTGGTGCTTGCTTTTTGAAAGGAACCTATCAGCCCTAAACAATCAAACAGAGAATACTCAGTTGTTTCTTGCTGGAAATTAAGTTCCCTGTACTCTTTGTCTGAAGTGGAAATAAATTGATTGGGCACTAGAGGCCAGACTGAGCCTGTCTGATGGGAACAAATTTTTGAGCTTGACGCTGGCTTACTTACTTCAACCTGCATCTTTCAGCAAAATTCAATAAAGCCTCCCTAGACTGCTTCCCTAGGTCAAATGTTTGTTGAAATGTGCTCTATAGTTCTGCAGTACTTATTTTGACCTTTTTGTGGCTTTCATAAATATTTAGGACTCTCATAATTTAATTATTAAAATTCTGAGTTGCATAAACATTGCTGCATGTGTGACATGGTGCTTGAAACAGTCACTTAAAGGAGATCTGTGCTTCTATCTTAACTTGCCACTCTATCGTTCTAGTTAGCAGTTGGCTAATGAGTTTATCTTCTAAGAGATTAGGAGCAGTGTTTGAGGTGGCTTGTGCTTTGACTAATTCAGATCTTCTTCCACCTTCTTCAAGGTGAAGCATCTGCATATGACAGTGAAACAAGTTATGTAGAAGATTCATATGAACCATTTTCTCAAAGTGAAATCCTTACTACACAGGTAAATGAGATTGCACACTAAAATCTGTGAGGGGCTTGCTTGCTAGGATGTAAGCAATTACATGAAAGCTGTGAAGTCAGTAGAGTGGGAAACTACTTTCATCATAATTGTTTGTGTTGCTAGATTACCTAGATGCTTACAAGTATCTGTAGGTATGGGTATCTGCTCTGGTTTTGCTTCATAGAATGGTTTGTGGTGGAAGGGACTTCAAAGCCCATCCAGTTCCATCCTCCTGCCATGGGCAGGGACGCCTCCTACTGGATCTGGTTGCTCCAAGCTCCATCCAACCTGGCCTTGAACACCTCCAGGTATGGAGCAGCCACCACTGCTCTGGGCAACCTGGGCCAGGGCTTCCCCACCTTCACAGGAAAACATTTCTCCCTAAGACATCTCAACCTCTCTTCTTTCAGTTTCAAATGGTTCCCCTCATTCTATCCCTGCATTCCCTGATTCAGAGCCCCTCCCTGGTTGTCTGAGAGCCCTTTTCCCTACTGGAAGCTGCTCTAAGCTTTCCCTGCAGCCTTTTGGTCTGTTTTTTAGGCTTGTGTATTGGTTGGGTTTTTTTGTTGTTGTTGTTGTTTTGATGTAGTGTGTGTTGAACACATGGTAAAAACTAATCCAAACTAATCTTCTCTCTCTAATTTTCAAGCATTTGTTAAAGAAACTAATCTTATTCTTTAAAACAGAGTTTGCTAATGTGGGCACAATTGTGTCTCCTTTGCAGCAGAAGAATGTTATGCAAAATAACCTGAAGAAACTTCAGCAAGAAATGGCTGTACTTGAAGCAGCACTAAAGCAGCACGGAAATGAGGACTGTGAACTTTTACCTGTCCATAGGAAACTGCCACGTTCCAGTAGTGAAGGAACACTTGAAATGGAACAAATGAGACAAGAAAGAGGTAAACAGCAATGAAAACCTTTCCCAGCTTTTTTACAAACAATTGTGTCACTACTAGTAGTTCTTTTTACCCTCTACCACAAATTATAGAGCTTTAAAATTGAGACAGTAGCAGAATTTTACCTAAATTCCACTGTTCAAACAACTAGCAGTGGTTGGTTTTATTTTTCTTGTTTAAGAATTATATTTCTTTTTTAAAGGAGTGGAGTCAGCCTCAGAAGGAAGTTCTGAAAATCATAAACGCAGCAGTTCAACGGGATTGTCAGCCAGTGATTTCCATGCTATGCCAAGTGATTCTGCCAACAGTAAAACTAAAGAGTTAGAAAGGTGAATGTTTGGGGTTTGGTTTGGTTTTAGTTCTATGTCTAATCTTGTCTTTAACAAAAAAAACAATGGTGGGGGGGAAAGGAAAAATCTTGAAGTAAATACCTCTCAGCTTTCAAGCAATCACAACAGCTGAGCTTTTGCAACACGGTTCTGATACTTAAGAGTTAAGAAGGTATTAAACCAAATTTACCTCTCTAGGTCTTCAGAATTGTCACTTCGGTCTTCTAAATCCAGTTTTTTAAAGAGACCAGATTTGGAGAAAGGCCTTCAGTGTGACAGCACTGTGAAGAACAAAGCTCCTGCTGAAAAGACAAAACCTGTGCAGGAAGCAGTGCAGGAATATAGTCAGCATCACCCTGAAGCAGGTAACGTTTAAGAGGGAGCCAACACATCCCAATTCCTCCTGGTTTTTTGGTTTTACATACCAGCAAGATACAACTTTTTCTAGTAAGTCAAGGAGCTTGTTATATATTCCTGGTCAGTTTAAGAAGACGTTGCTTTTTGTTTGGTAGCCAAATGTCCAGCTGCCCACTGGGATAGGACTGGACAGTGTTGTAATAGTGATGGGAGTTCTCATCTGTCTTGCATATAAATTAGTGCTTCTTGATGGATACGCTAGTGGGTTTCACAAGTATTCCAGTGTCATGGTTCTAGATCAGGAAAAAGTAGTGATAGAGGCAAAGGGGAAGTAATAAACAAATAAGGAGAGGAAAAGACTGCAGCATCTAAACAGAGCGACAGCCTTCCACCATGACTGCAAGAAGGATGAAATTGTTTCAAGCTGGAATTTCTGTTTTCCTTCAGAAAACACAGAGGAGCAGAAATCTGGAAGTGCTCCAAACAGTACATCTGTCTTATCAAATCTCTCTGGGAATGTGACCAGGAGTCCAAATAACTCTTCCTCCTCTGCAAGACTTCACCCTCGAGCAGAGGCAACAAATAGTTCTGTTGTAGCTCAGAATGCTGATAGAAGCTGCGCTCAAGAACGTAAATCAAAGAGAAGTGTGTGTTTTCCTGTATCTGCTCTGCACAACACAGCTGGGAAAGAAAATGCTACGGGTCCAGTTGTGACTGACAAGAAGGAAATGTCGATTGTGGCATCAGGTCTGAATCAAAGTGAACATGTAAGTATATTCCAGAAGTTTCAGAGATCACTTGGTAATTGTTCCTGCTTACTACGGTAGCCGTCAGCATGGGGAGACCTAAGTATAAGGGAAACTAAACTAACAGGGATTGCAGCTCAGTAATGCGGCACCTCAGTAATGTGACAGCTCAAGTCAAACTCACTCCCCTAAAAATATGAAGAATGCTGCCTGTAAATAATGCTATTAAGCTTAGTGATGTTTGAACTTTTTAAATAACTGCTTTACTCTCCAGGGGAACACCATGTTATTCCAAAGCAAGAGGACTGTATTCCTAAAAAGCTTTGGAGGGGAAGGGGACTGGTTGGCTGGTTGTTTCCCTTGGTGTTATCAGATGCTGCTTCTTTACCCAAATTCTGACCTGTAAATGAGGACTTCTGTGATTAATTAATTGAATTGTTAATAAACCTGTTTCTACAATCCATTTCCAGGATGATATGGCTTGTAGTTTATAAACTACTGACCAAGAACTCATCCTTACTTTAGCCTCTTAGGTAGTGCCAAAATTCTTTGTTTAAGAAAAAGTATGTTCTGTGCACCAACACAAATAGAACCATTACTTTAAAGTAACTGTCATATTCTCCTGTAAACTAGAGTTGTTGGGTTTTTTTAATCTGCCTTGCTAGTTATTAATTTACTTAACTATTTTTCAGTTGATGGTCCAGAATTTTGCAAGAAAAACCCAGAGCACTTTAACAAATCACATTGCTGAAGGAACAACCCACGTCATCATGAAAACAGGTTTGTTGGGAGAAAGAAAGCAAGATAGTTCCTAAAGAAATACAATGCAGACATTCTGGAAATAAAATGCAAGTTGGATTTCCTTATTCCTTGCAGGGGTTATATGTTTCATTCTAAATTTAGAAAAGAAACTTATCCTTGATAGAAAACTTAAAGCAGGGCTTAACTGTAGGTATAACTGACAGCTGATAGTGAAGGCGTGTCTCCACCGGAACAAAGCAGCACTACCTTTTCATTATAGCTATCATTGATGTGCTTGATTAAGGTACTTAGTTTTTGCTTATGTACAGCTCAAGAATCCATTATTAAAAGCTTGAAGGAACTTTATAGAAACTTCAGTACGATGCTAGTGTTTCACATTTGACAGATGTATTCTGAAATTGCATTATGTTGACTTCAGAAAGCCATAGTGTTCATTACTGAAATTAAGTTATTATTTAGCTGTGTCTAAGCATAGGTTATATTTAAGCTCTCTACTGAACCTGCCTTCTGTAGCCGTGCCTCTCTTGGTAGAGTAGATGATCTCAAATGGCTGGTCAACTAGAAGTTTATACCGATTAGGCACTGAATTCTGCTGTTTGCATCCACTGTCTTGACTAGTACTTTGTTCACTAATGGCCAAACCTGAAAGATGTTATTCTCATTTTCTCTGCAGATAAGGAGCTGGTGTGTGAACGGACACTGAAATACTTTCTGGGTATCGCAGGAAGAAAATGGGTAGTCAGTTATCAGTGTGAGTACAACTTGGTTTGGAGCTAAAGGGCTCTGCCTTTCTACCATGAATGTACTCCTTGCTTGTCCAAGTAACAAAAAAAACAAAACAAAACAAAGATCTCTCTGTGTCTCGGCATCTGATGTTTTGCAGTTTCTTCTAAATACTTCAATATTAACTTAAAAACCCAAACAAACAACAACATCAAGCCTCTTTCTTTTCTGAATACTTCTACTTTCAAATAGCTACACTGGACTGCTCTCCACCCTCACAAAAGCTTTTTCTCCCTCTTAGTTTAAATCTTTGAGATGTGTGGCATCTGTTAGTGCAAAATTAATATTATTTATGAAAGGTTAAAAAATTCACTTCTTTTAAGCATCACACACCGCATTCGGTTTCCCTTAGTACAAATACCTTCAATTTAAATAGCAATGAAGTCAGACTGTTGGCAGTAGACAAACAATTCTACTGGATAAAATGACTTGTCCTGTTCTGATCTTTTTTCCTTAGGGGTAATTCAGTCATTCAAAGAAGGAAGGATACTGGATGAGGTAGGTAAGACAGACCTATTAGTAGCCTCAGATATTGTCTAAACACGTACTGTATGGAAATTTGGCTCCGAGAACTGGGGTCCTTGTTTGCCCAAATGCTAGGACCAAAAGCCACACTTAGGCTAAATGTATTCATTGTTATTAAAGACTTAATGGGTCCCTGTTATTTTGTGGAACTGTTATAAGCATGATTTTTATAAATGTTACTAGTCATATTGATAGATTGCAGCAGAGAAAGATCCTTTGCTTGAGGAAGTAATGTTAGAACATAGCTATAAACATTGTTTTATTTGAAACTTTTGAATAGCCAGCTACTGAAAACCTGTCCCAGCATTTACTACCTTTCCTAGCAGAAATGGTTTATTTGGTGTGATTTAGGTGGATTTTTGTATTCCTGGATGGTATTTGGATTTTCCTTCTCCAGTACAGATTTTTGGTGTCTGCCATTAGTGGCACAGTGTAGATATATTTAATGAGCGGAAATGCTCGCTTTCTGGTACAAAACTTCTGATTACTCGTCTATGTTATGTTCCAGGAGGACTTTGAAGTTAGAGGAGATGTAGTCAATGGCAGAAACCACCAAGGTCCTAAGAGGGCTCGACAATCTCTTACTGGAAAGGTAAGAACACAATGGGGAGGAGAACCCTGTCCTGCTGTGACTGTTTCAGATATGTGGCTGTGCTAGCTGAATATCTGAAACTTCTTCTGATTTCTCCACTGTTGCATGTATACAGAGCTGCAGGAATTAAGCACTTCTATACGTGAAAGGTGAGCTCTGGCAACAGCAGAGCAGATACACTCAAGTAACTCAGTAAGCCTGCAGTGTATGCTGTCTTTTATAACATCAGGATAGGATAGGATGCTGCAAGTTTGGGGTTTTTTTATGATGATGTTTTGTAAGTTATAAAGAACTTCAGATTTACTTTGTGAAATAGTGATGGCTCAATAACCAGTCCTAGAAGTGCAATGAAACCAGCATATTAAGTGTTGTCCTTTAAAGATACCGTATGTACTCTGTTAACGTGTTCCTTGTTTTTCAGATCTTTAAAGACTTTGAGATCTGTTGCTATGGGCCTTTCACTGATATGACTACAGGTGCGTTATTTTAGTAGGATTAAATGAACTCTTAGCATAAAAAAAATATTTGGAGGGGGTTTGTGTGCATTCAGTAGAGTTTTACATTTGACCTCTTCTTGGACTCTCTTGTACCTCTTGTAATCTGAAGCTTTAAAAATACCCATGTGAGGTATCATGTGGGTAAAGAACTTTATTCTGTTGATCTCCAGACTGAATGGAAACGGCGTGCTCTTCTATTTAGATATCCTCAGGGAACTGTTCTGGCAATGTTGCTGTATTTTAAAGCAGGTCTTTTATCCTGTTTATCTCTGATTCTCTAGCGATGAGGGAAAAGCATTGATATTATGCTGTCTGGTAATTGCTTTAGATGCTACTGAATGCTTCTACTTGAGCATTTTTTTCTTCTTTCTTAGTAAACAGTTCCTACATATCATTTTTCTAGCAGCTGACACATCCTCAGTGTAATCTTTCTATAGCAGTGATGTTGGAAATGAAACACAAACCAAAGCCAGGAGTTGATAAAAAAGAAAAGGCTGGGCAGGACATCTTTCTTTCAGTAGTTTAAAACTGAACAAAGTATAGTAGATGTTTTGAAAATTTAAGCTAGAATTTTTCTACTTAATATATTTGTTCTTCCCATTTTTTGTGGCTTATTCAGCAGATACATTCAGATTTGTCCAGTATAATATATTTTTGACTGGTGAAATATCCTCCTATCTCTTGACATTTAGTGATTGCTACAGAAGATGCAGTGCTTTCACCTGCTGCAGCAATCATCAATTATAGCTCTTATACTTGAGAGATTTCCTTATCTTCTTCACTACCAAGTCAACAAATTGGTGGAAATTAAATACTTTGGCTACTTTTGTTAATGAGACATAATCACAGTTCAAACTTCTGGTTTTTATTTTCATGTCTTACATCCTTATGATAAGAGGAAATAAATCGTTAGTGGCTTTCTCTTTTAAGTTTTAGGCATGTGGGCTTTTGGTTTTTCAGGGTTTGGTTTGATTTTAGTCCTGACTTGAGTGTGAGGCAGGAGGGCGAGTTGATGTTTCTCAACAGGCTAGACAGTGAAAGGATTTTTCCCTATTAAGCCTTATGTTTCTTTCAAATTACGATAGTATTTTGGTTATATCTTGGAACAAACACACGAGGCCTTAGGGAACAGCGTCAGTTTCAATATGATAATAAAGCATTGAATAACAGACTGTTTATCTAATTTCTTCAGAGCATCTAGAAAGGATGGTGGAGCTTTGCGGTGCTTCAGTGGTGAAGCAACTTCATCTGTTCACACACGCGAAGGTGAGCACTACTGAATGTTACAGCTGCCATAGCAAACGTTCTATCGTGTAATACACAACATGGTGAAAGATGACATTGCCTTCCTGGGCTTGGCAAGTGTGGACAGAGGGAACTGTCTGCACAGGAATGCTGCCAGGCTGCACAGCAACAGCTCTTGTGTTCTAGGCTCTATAGGACAGAGAGCTAATCTCTCTTGAAATCAGCACAGAGCCTCACTTCCTAGCACAAAAAGCCTTTAGTGCCTTAACTTAATCACAGCATCCCTGGAGAGAAATCATAGAAAAAGCTTAGGAACTAATGCCTTCCTCGCTCTATGAGGACTTCTTAGAGCCCTCTCTGAAGTGACGCTCTGAAGTTGTCAGCCTTGTTATCACTTGCTGCAGATAGATGCGAAAGTGATTTCATGACAGATAGATAACAGTAGCATTTTTATTTCCTTATCTTGAAATCCTAGAATTCTACTGCTGTCGTTGTTGTGCAGCCAGATGCTTGGACAGAAGACATGGATTATACAGGTAAAATGACATGCTGTAATGGACTCTTATGGTACACATTGAGCGTCTTTATAACCTCAGTCTTTAATAGTTAACCATCAGAGAGGTCTGCAGAGAAAGTAAAAGCCTGCTGCATCTGGAGGTGGAGGTATGGCTTGGAATTAAAATCTGGAAGGAGAAATTATATTGTCTCAAGAATTTGCAGTAGACACTCAAAAGGTAGTCTGGCAGGGAAATCTTATTCTTGACTGGATTATCCTGCGTATCCTCAGCTGTACAGAAAACTTTCTGCTTGGAGACATTTTCTAAAAGGTGGGGAAGCATGCCCTTGTAGGATCTAGGAGAACGCTTCAGATGGGACAAGATTCTCTTGATCTGGAAAGAATATCTACCTACAAAGCACTAACTGATACGGCTTTCCACTTTTTTTTTTTTTTTAATCAAAATGTTCCAAAGTAACTGAGGCTTGGAAAGTACAAGTGTTCCAACTAACTTACTTGTGGCCAGCAGGGCAAGGGAGGTGATTCTCCCTGTCTGATCTGCTCTGGTGAGACTCCACCTGAAGTACTGTGTCTAGTTCTGGAATCCTCAACATAAGAAGGATATGAAACTGCTGGAATGGGTCCAGAGGAGGCCACATAGATGATCAGAGGGCTGGAGCACCTCCTGTATGAGGACAGGCTGAGAGAGTTGGGCTTGTTCAGCCTGGAGAAGAGAAGGCTCTGAGATCTTGTAGTGACCTTCCAATACCTGGAGTGGGCTCCAGAAAGCTGGGGAGGGACTTTTTACAGGGGTTGTTGTGATAGGATGAGGGGAAAGGCTTTAAATTGGAAGGGGGAAGATTTAGATTAGGCATTAGGAAGAAATTCTTCACGCTGAGGATGGGGAAGCCTTGGCCCAGGTTGTCTGGGGAAGTTGTGGCTGCCCCATCCCTAGAGGTGTTCAGTTCCAGGCTGGAGGGGACCTTGAACAACCAGTTTCAGTGGGAGGTGTCCCTGCCCATGGCAGTGGGTTGGAACTGGATGGGTTTTGAAGTCCCTTCCAACCCAAACTGTTCTATGGTTCTACCACTAAATGCATTAGTGGGAGTTATGGGATGAATGGAAGCTAGTTAGGTCACAGTACAATTCAACAAAAAAATGGAGCAGCAGAATGATGTGCAAACAACAGCTGTTTCCATGGCACCAGGAAACAGAAAATAAAGACAAAGATCCTGAAATGGTGAAGAACAGGCCGGGAGCGCTTCAGTAATTTTCTGTTGCTTCTCCCTTAATGAACCTCACTGCTTGTCACATATTCAGTGTGCTTGAGCAGACAGGAACGGAGGCTTTGTCACCAAGGTCTGAAATTAAAAGATAACAAGGACTGCACTCTTTGCAGTGTTTATTCTGTGGTGTTCAAAGCTTCCTGCTTCTTTGGCAAACAGTTATTCCTTTGGAGCAGCCATATCCCCTGCATTGTTCAAAGGAGTCGTAGTGCCACATCATTGGCTTTAGACTCTAGTGTTTTGGTAAGGCCTTTAAAATGCTAAAAAAACCCAGAGTTAAATCTAAAAGCCCTCAGTAGGCTCACCTTCAGCTTGCTTTGACTCATCAATAACAATTTTATCATTTGTGTCTTTGTCTTACAGCACTCCAGCAAAAGAGCAACGTTGCCATAGTGACTCGGGAATGGGTATTGGACAGTATCGCTCTCTTCGAGTGCCAGGAGTTTGACGCTTACCTTGTGTCATAAGGGTGATCGGCATCGCTCAGAAATTCTCATCAGGGCTGATGGTCTGGTAATTATTTTAAGGATTGGGAGTTTTTAAGTCACTTATACAGAAATTATGTGCAGGTAGTGTTCTTGTTCAGAGTAAAATGACTACATTCTTATTAACAATGAAGTTACTTAAACAACTTTATCGTTTAAAAATGGAATTACCCAGTGTTCTTTAAGGGTTAACATTTCTAATTTCAAAATAACCCTTTATATTAATGCAAAACAAATGTAAAAAGTTAGAAAATGTAGAGCGTGGCCTCCTCATTGCAACCAGTTCCTGTTTTGGACACAGGCATTTAAGAGTAATGTTGGGCTCAGGACTTGAATTAAAACTTAATTCCATTCCCGATTAACCTCCATATTTTCATTTTACAGAAATACATACCCTGCGTAGGGGTGTATACCCATACAGTGGAATATTAGTGATTACTAACACATTGGACTGGTTAATCTTGTGCCATGGATTATATTTGTGTTGCAAACTACAAACAGCTTTTTTTTGTATATAAAAAATGCCAACTTGCACTAACCAGAAAAGTCCAGCCCCTGAAAAGCAACACTTGATTCTCCATAAGCCAGTCCTTAAAACACATGCCAGTCTTATTTCTGAGAAGTGTATGTGGCAGTTAGGAAGAGAGAAGAAACAGATGCACTTTAGTATCCCAGTGACTTATAATAAGCCCTATAAGAATCTGCTTCTAATAGTTCCTGCCTTCAAAATGAGAGTGTAAAGAAAATAAATTGCATTTTATAGGAGAAAATATTGCTTGTTTCTGTTGCCAAGCAATTCCATTTGATAAATCATTTTGTACTCTCAGATCAGAAAGAACCTATTTTCATAAAGCTGTTGCTTAAAAAAAGCATTGTAGCTAAGTGCAGGAAACGGTTGGGGTCAGATGCTGCTAGGTTATCTTGGGAAGTTACAGAAAGCATGTTTATAAATATTGGAATGCTCAAAGGAAATAAAATTGTTTTGGCAAGTATTTTGCTTCATTGTTTGGCGCTTAAGCAGAAACCGAGTGATGGATTCACGTTGAGCCATACACGAAAAGAGTATCCGAGGTCCAGCCTCCTGGAATAGGGGTGTGTGGAGACTGGAGGAATCAAAACTGTGAATTAGAATTTCAGAGCCGGAATCAGAATTGTAATTTCTATCACCCTGAGACACAAATGTGTTATCAAGTACCTTGCAGTTGCAAAATGAAGGCAAATGCAGTCAGATAAGGTGCTGCTACTGGTACTGTCAGTGCTGGGAGTGTTTGCTCAGTTGATGTACATCACTTTTCTTCTATGTGACAACACATAACTCTTGAGGCTGTTCCACACAGCCTCACCTTCAAGCTGATGCTGCTCTTATCTCTAGAGCCCACACTGGGGAGGGAGGGGGTAGGGGGAGGGGAAGACTTCACAGTCTCCATTACAGGAGTCAGGCAGCATTTAGTTATCCCCTCAGCTGTTACATGGAGTAGAAGGCAAGCAAGTCTGTTTTGCATCTGCCATTGTGAAACTGTCCCTCGCATCTTGACAGGAGGGTCATCCTTTCTAGCAGGTAAGGAACTCGCTCCAACTAGATAATTCTCTAGGAATGACACCTGTGACATCACCCTTCTTTGGAGGTAACTAAACTACATCTGCAGAAAATCTGTTTTGAATAAAGTGAGTATCATCTGCAAACTTTTGTAATAATCTGCATCATGCTTAAGATTTGAATAAAGTGAAATGGTTTGAATAAACAGGTAGCTGGGTAAAGGAAGGATATGGTTCCAGAGCAGTAGGCAGTTTCTGAGGAGGTGATGTGGCCTCCATAATGGAATCCACATTGATTTCTCTAGTCTGACTTCCAGCTTCAGTAACAAAGCCCCACCACCTGGAGCTCCACAGCCACTACAGGGGTTGGAAATGCCATTTTATACATGAGGACCAGGCTGCTTTTCTCTCCACATGGCATAACAGCTGGTTTTGACAATTCCCGGGGCAGGAAGCCTCTGAGGGAAATGCATTTTTGAGATGTGTCTGGGCCATCCTGTGCTTTTTACAGTGATCACCTGAGGGTGACAGAGGGAACTGAGGGAGCAGAAACAAATGTCATTAAAGAGCTCAGCCCCTGGTGAAAGGGGCTGCATGCATGCTGCCCTAGGAAGTAACGCATGCCTTTTATACTGCTCACTGGGGAGAGGGAAGAGGCAAAGGAAAGCTTGGGTTTTGCTGCAGGTTTGCCTGAGGCTTTGCCATCAGGGAAGTTCTATATTTGTAATTAAACTGCTTTGCTTTTTGTAATTTAACAGGAGCTTTTCTCCATGCAACTGCAGCAGGACCAACTTCCAGGCCTCAAGCTCTGCTGCTGCTCAGTGTGCATGGTCCCACTTGCAGGAGGGCTCAGTTGGGCACAGAGCTTTGACCCAGTCTCTAGTCAGTAGGTGACCCCACTTTCAGGCCATGCTTCCTCTGAATCAGCAGGAGCTGGTGCATATGAGTAATGGTTTGTTATTTGGAAGTTTTCAAAACTACATGAGGTGGTGGGATGAGTTAATTCTTTCCCTTTTCTCTAGGCTATTTAATGCTAATTAATTCCTAATGCAAAGGAGAGGAATTTAGTACTTTGAGGGAACAAAGCACATTCTGTGCTAGTGAGAGCTAACCTTGCACCCGTGCAGCAACCAGCTGGCTTTGTCTTGCAGCCACAGCAGTTGTGTTGTTAAAGTCCATTTTTCCCCTTGATGTGTTGAGAATTCTTTGCATCTGATTCTGGGTAGTGCACTTTGCCTGCTGCCTGGCTATACCATGCATGGATTCTGTTGTTCTTTACGTAGCTGAAGCAGGTGAAGTAGAGTAGGAATTGCGCAGCTGTAGCACCAGGCAGGCTCATGAAAAACATTTAGCCTGGGTCTTGTTGACCATAGCATCTGAGACCAGGCACAGCCCTGGGCCCTGCCAAGGTGTTCTGGGACTCTCTTCCTGCCTTTTCACCAGCACAGATGAGCTGAAGTCTTTCTGTGAGGCTGCCTTATCTTACCAGAAAAACTGTTAACAAGCCATGGGGGGGCAGAAGCTGCCGAGGGCTTTTCCAATCTATGGGAATGGATTCCTGGTTAAAATTCATGTATGTTAATTAGGTATAGCTTTATCTTGCATGCTTATCAGCCCTCCTGATGTGGAGGCCGGCAGAGAGTAAGCAGCCCATTACAAATTCAGACTTCACATTTTGCTGCTAGGCAGCATGGAGTTCTGTAGTGACAGAGCCCATTTGATTACTTTTAATGTCAGAATAAATGTGTTATTGCTGTTTGCTTCATAGCTATCATGGAGGCTGCAGACTGAAACAATGGTGAAAGGTTTGCAGCCTGGAGGAGGTAATTAAGCATTGGAGTAAAATTATTACTTAGTAGTTAAAAGCCCTTTATGCTTGGCAATATTGGATTTTGATGTAGGGTTCTACTGCTTCTGAAAAGAGGCTTCTGAGAACAGAACAGCATCTTGGAACACAGTGTAGCACGTGTGAATTAAGTGTGTATGCAGTCCCTCTGGTGCCTTTCTACTATACCAGACGCATCCCACATAAGGGGGTGAGTGAACCGTGTTATCACTCTTCATTTTCCCTCCTTGGTCTAGTTCCTTGCTCAGGACTCTAACCTGCAAGAGCCTAGGGCCACCCCAGCTGCTGCTGATATTGGAAACACCTGCATGGTGCGCACCTTGAAGACTGTTATCTTGGAAGAGGCCATATGCTAGGAATTCCAGGTGGGTCTGTTTAGCCTGGAGAAGACTAAAGCAGTTGAGGGTTGGGGTATAATTAAGAATCCCCTTTAACACAGCTGCTAAATTATGTCAGTTTTCACTACAACCTGAACATGCAGGGCGGTGCCACTGCACTGCTTCCACCTCCAGCTCTGCATCCTGATTTGTAGACTCCTCAGTACACAAGGTGATGGTGGTGGTTGTTTCCCAGGGAACGCTGTTTGCATTCCTGATAGGTTATGGATGGCAGCTTCTGCTCAAAAAGGAGGTGAAGGGGGAGGGCTTGCTTTCTGTGCACTATAATGTAGAGATTTTAAATGCATGTATTCCAGAGCCTTGTAGTCATTATGCATTGTAAATGAGCTGCTTTGAGGCTGGCTCTAATAGAATATTAAAGTGGCAAATCCATGTAATGTATGTAGGAGATGGAGGAAGGAGAGGACAGCAGCTGGAATGCCCATAGCAGGCTCTACCCTGAATGGGCTGTACAGAGATCACCCTTATTCTTTCCTGCCTGGGGTTTCGGGGCAGCTCTTTTGCCTGTGCTCCCAGCCCTCCTGCTGCATTTTGTCATTTATGGTTTGGAAAGAGTCTCAATTGCAAAAGTTCATCTTTAATTTACTGGAGCTCTGCCTTGCCCACTCCCTTCCCTCCCAGGAGCAGTAGCTCCCTGCTTGTGGGACTGCTTGCAGAATCTGGTGTGTGCATTAACATGGCACAGGGATTCTAGAGGGAAACCTGGATTCCAGCATTGTCTGGACAGGGGCTTTCTCTATGCATCCCTACAGCTGTACAAAGATTCATGAGAATTCACTGATTTATGGAGTGCCTGAGCCTATTCTACACTGGGACTGGTGCGACATGTCTAGAGGAGAGTCAGCTCTGGCAAATGGGTTGTGCTGGCACTGTCTGGATTAGTAGAATTAGAATGGTTTGGGTCAAAAGGGACCTTGAAGCCCACCCGTTTCCAATCCCCGTGACCTGATACTGCTGAGGAGCAGTGATGAGTCTGTATGGTGTTTTGCTGAAGTAGTTTACACTTTAAAATCCTCTCTCTGCATTTGATTCTATACATGAATAGTTCCTTTACAGATCTGAGCCTGTTTATAAGAGAGCAGTTTATTCATGGATACAATTAGAGCACTTGTCTGAGTCATTACTAGAGTTAATGCTAAATCAAAGAAATATTCAGTATGTTCCTATAATTATTCTTGGTGATTTACTGGATTGTTTTCAGCTTGGGTCTGGTGTCTGTTTTATTTTGCTGATATTATAGAATTGTGGAATGGTTTGGGTTGGAAGGGACCTTAAACCCCATACAGTTCCACCCCTGCCATGGGCAGGGACACCTCCCACTGGATCCGGTTGCTCCAAGCCCCATCCAACCTGGCCTTGAACCCCTCCAGGGATGGTGCAGCCACCCCTGCTCTGGGCAACCTGGTCCAGGGCCTCCCCACCCTCACAGGAAATCATATGTTCTTAGGATCTCATCTTAATCTCCCCTCTCTCAGCTTCAAATCATTCCCCCTGGTCCTGTCCCTCCACTGCCTGAACAAGAGCCTCTCCCCAGCTTTTGCAAAGCCCCTTTCAGTAGTGGAAGGTCTTGCTGGAGCCTTCTCTTCTCTGAGATGAACACCACCAACTGTCCAGCCTGTCCTCATTATTATTTATTAGCTTATTATTATTAATACATACCTATAATGGGCTGAAATGAGTTTTTATTCCTTGCAGTCTATAAAAGGGACAGGATCCAAGGTCATTTTAGCTTTGGACCAGTGTGTTGCCAGTAGGTTACAAGTAGAGAGGGGTGGTACAGTTTCTCTCAAGTCATACACACATTAGATTCTGAACTCATTCTTATCTATGCAGATTCATCTTTATTTGAAGGGATGTGCTATTTATTATGTGCCTACCTGCAGCCTAGAGCTATAGCTTAGGTTTGAAGAGCATCAGTTCTTGTTTGCTTGTGTCTTTGATGTAAAGAGCACTTCTGCAAAGCAGTTCCTTGTTCTGCTGTGGAGCAAAGACAGTCGGTGCTCATCATGCTTTGAGCCTTTAATGTTGAGAATGCTTGAATGATAGGACTTGGCAGGCCACAGGTACTTATCTTCACTGCACATGAGGGAGGGCAGATTCTGCAGGCTGTGACTTATTCATGTGTTGAGCTGCAGCATCTAATTAAAAAAAAAAACCCACAAGCTTTCAGAAGATTTACTGTAAAGTTCTCATTTTTAGGAGAATGCAGGCTTTTTCCTTTAAGCAGGATGTGAAGCTATCATCCCTTCACGTACCTGGTCGACCAGGCTCTCTCTTTTACACTGTTTACTGCCCTGTCTGCTAAATACCGCTGAGCCCTTAGAGAGGCACGAGATCTGAATACAGCTTAAGACAGCATCTGGCTTGACATGGACTTTCAGCGTTAAGGTGATGTGCTGCCAGGCTGCAGAGGAACAATTCCAGTTGCTGTTGGAAATAGAAAGGTCACAGGAGGCTGTTGCTGAGATTTTTTGCTTTGATTTTTTTTTTTTCCTCTACGAGCTGCAAGTCTGGTTAGTGCAGGCTTTGAAGTGAAGTGCTTCGTTGTACAAAGATTTGACAAGTACACAATTCCTGGATGAAAAGCACAAAAGAGAGGCTGTGCTCAGCTAGCCCAAGCTGTACAGCAAAACAGCTCTCTCCTTCCAGTTTCCTGTGGGGATGGTACCCTACTCTGTGAGCTGCCTTCCTCCTATCTGCTAAGCAGGGCTACTGTTCATCAAACAACTCATCTGGGTCCACAGCCAGTTCTGGCTCTCTGGAATCCTGGCTCGTCATGCACACCATGCAAAGGTTTGTGTTTCTACTGGACAGGATGGGTGTCCAGTACACTCACGCTCCTTACAGTCCTATATTTCTGGTCACAATCCATACAGCAAACAGATTCCTGAGTGCTCTGGCTTTATGGGCTAATAATATCTAAGACTGCATCTGTTTGGGCATCTCCCTGGAAACATCTAAATTCTCTTCCCTTTGAACCAAAAATGTCCAGAAATACTAATGCTGCATCGTTCCAAAAAAAGTGTACACACACACATCTTGCAGATGTGGATGGGGTAGTCACCTGTGTTTGCATGTATGTGCAAAGTTTTTACCAAGCCAGCTGGTGAAGACTCATCTGCTGCAGCCAGAGGCTCTCACCAGCAGTGCCCTGTCCTAACACTGGGGAGCATTGTCCTGCCTTGAGGTGGGTGGAGGCTGGAGGTGGTTTATCCTTGGGCTCTGTTCTAGCAGTGGGTTGATAATGAACCTATAGCAGCTGATGGGCATGAGGCAGGACTATGCTGTAGTGGGTTGGTGTTAGGTTAGGAAGCTGGACATGCGCCTGGTTTTACCGAGCGGAAAACCCTCATGAGCTGAGCGGTAAGCCAACAATAGAAAAGTCATCAGTATGTGGCTGTGTGTGAGATAACAGCACCATTTCAGCTCAAGCTGCTGTTCGTGCACAGCACTGTCCTGTACACTTGCTGTTAATGTAAATGCAGTGAATCAGGGCAGCTATTTATACTACTCCTGATGGGATGCTGGGTCAAGCATTTCCCATGAGCTCTTAATTCCTTTGTTCATTTACTCCTATTTATAAGATCTTCTCCAGAAACTTTCTTAAGAGATGTGCAAAGGCTTCCACCTCTGCTTTCACCCTCACATGTTACTATCTTAGAGGAGTTTTTAATTCACTGAGGCTCTGTTTCTTAAATAATCTCTTAGGGAAAATCATCAGTGCTGGCAAGAGAAATGTCTCAAACCTGTTTGGGCTTAGATAGAGATCAAAAGGTTGGTGCCCAAACCTTCATCAGCCAAGCACTGACAGGCTGTCCCTGGAGCTAGAACCGAATGTGTGTGAGGGGAACCTGCCAAGAATGTTCTATAACCTGTTCCTCATCTTGTGATTATTTGACATGGCAGGGAACTAGGGCCTTTCCTTGGACTTGTGGTCTTGAGAACTCAGGGAACTCGAGAGTCTGATGGTTTTCTTGTCGTTTTATTCAAAGCATCACATCTGACCTTGTCTTCTTGATACTGGTCTGGGCAACTAAGTTCTGATGTCCAGTGCACCAGAGCCTATTGGGATGCCCTTTTGCCTCCCCAGGCTTTTGCTGTAGATTAGCAGATAAAGGAATCGTGTTCTTCCTTGTCCCAGGAAGAAAACTCAGTGCTCATTCCCTATAAAGGATGGAGGCTTCGGATTATTCAGTGTATCATAGTTCTGTGTCCCTGCTCCTGTAGGGAGGTTTGACTGGATGACCTGCAAAGGTCCCTTCCAACCCAAAGCATTCTATGATTCCTTTAGAACTGCTGAGCACAGAAATATTATTGTTATTGTGATGATTTTTTGAATTTTTTGTATGCTCAGTGACCTGTAGAGAGGTTTATGTGGCATGTCCTGAAGTTCATACTCCTCTTGAGAGTTGCACAGGAGGTGGAAAGAAGCCTGAATTGTCTCTACCCTTCACCAAGCAACCAGACATGCATCTGTGTGAGTGTGTGCTGGCAATGCTAATCAAAGAACCGTTGGCAGACCCTGGCCAGCAAGCTCTGTTTTACAGTAGCAGCTCATTATTTTGCTGATCACTATGCAGTTTTCTAAAAATCACTGACCCTTTCTTAATCTTAATTTGACCCTGGCAACCAGACCACAGGGGCTGCTGTTTCCCCTGCCCAGGCCCACAGTGTGTGTAATGCTTTCTACTGGAGCGCAGCGATAAGAGGAGGGGGAAGGTTTGAAGCTGAAAGAAGGGAGATTAAGATAAGCTCTTAGGAACAAATGTTTTCCTGTGGGGAGGCCCTGGCCCAGGTTCCCCAGAGCAGTGGTGGCTGGAGGGGTTCAAGGCCAGGTTGGATGGGGCTTGGAGCAAGAGGATCCAGTGGGAGGTGTCCCTGCCCAGGGCAGGGGTGGAACTGGGTGGGCTTTGAGGTCCCTTGCAAGTCAAACCATTCTACATTCTCTACACGAACTGTCTGTAACTAATCCTCTAAAAGAATGATGCACAGATTAGTTGGACCCAGAGCTCGCTGCTGGGAGCAACTGGGAGACGGGGGCCACTGGATCAGAGGGGAACGTGCCTGATGAGATGCTGGGTACCTGGCTGTTGCAGACCCTGGCGTGGTGTAGAGGTGAAGGAAAATGTAGCACAGCTTGGTTCAACAGCCTGCAGCATCAACAGAGCCATGCTTGAACCCTCCCCAAACTGGAGTGTAACGCTTAGCCTGACAGCAGAGACTGTGCCCCTGCTCCTCTCATCCCAGACCACTGCAGCAGCATTACAGCAGGGCCAGGAGGACTGGGTTGCACCTTGTGCTTCAAGCTCAGTCCTGCTACTTGCATTTGGGCAAGATTTCCCTTGGAAAGGCTCCCCGAGGTGTATTGCAGAGAGGGCTTGAAACTACCCTACCCTACTGCTGATTGTCGTAAATTATCCGTGCAAGACCTAACTACCAGGCAGCAGGAGCCGCTCTTCAGTCTCAGTTACAATTTCAAAGCAGTCTGCCAGGCTTGTTCCACCACCTCATGTTAACAAGCTGACTCAAAAAGAAGGAAGAGATTTCATCAGTACCTTTCACATATCATTATCTCTCCTATCTGGCTGCCTTTTGTGCCTCCCCTTCCCACTGTTCTGTCCATGAATATATTCCTGCAGCACAGGCAAGAGCACAGAGACTCGGGGAGGAGGTTCAGCTTGCAGAGCCTCCTTGGGCTAGGGAGGTAGTAAATATAAGCGTGTTTAATCACTTGCATTAATATTCAGGCCATGAAGTCATCAGCATTTGTATTTATTCATTTATAGAAACGGAACAAGCTTTGCAGAGCACTGCTGCTGACAGCAGGGACACCTCCCACTGGATCTGGTTGCTCCAAGCCCCATCCAACTTGCCCTTGAACCCCTCCAGGGATGGGGCAGCCACCACTGCTCTGGGCAACCTTGGCCAGGGCCTCCCTGCCCTCACAGGAAAACATTTCTTCCTAATGTCTAATCCATATCTTCCCCCTTCCAATTGAAAGCAATTCCCCCTCATCCTCTCGCTCCATGCCTTTGTATAAAGCCCCTCCCCAGCTTGCCTGGAGCCTGTTCCAGTCCTGGAAGCTGCTGTAAGGTCTCCCTGGAGTCTTCTCCAGGCTGAACAACCCCAACTCTCTCAGCCTGGCCTCATAGCGGAGGGGCTCCACCCCTCGGATCACCTTCATGGCCTCCTCTGGACCCATTCCAACAGTTCGACATCGTCCTTATGTTGGGGATCACAACACCTTCTGGGAACCGTGACTCTCAGCAATGTTTGCAAAATCATCTCCCTGCAGCAAAGCTGAGGCAACAGCCCTGCTGCTCCTGTGGGTGCAGCTGGGTCTGTGTCTCTTCGCTTGTTGTTTCCCTAGGTGGAAAGTGCTGGGATAAAGGCAGTGAAAACTGCTCAGCAATCAAACTGCCCATGAAACGAATTGTTGGATCTGAAACCTCAGCAATGCCCATCTTTGCCTGCAGAGATTTCCTACTGCTAGAGTGGAATAGAAATGTTTTCTTTCTGAAAGAGAATCTGGCATTTTTAATGTAAATGTCAAATTAATGCTGGCTAATTAGAGATCTTAACCCCAGAATTAAGTCCTAGGATAAGCTGGGTGGAAAGGTAAAAACCCAGCTTGAGAAACTGCCTAATGAGCAAACATTAACAATCAGGCACAAACTTAGAGGAGGCAGAGGGCAGTGGGAGAGTGCTTGATAATCTCACAGATAAATATATGGGTAGGTACATTAATATGTAGGTAAACAGTGCTGTGTTCAGTGTACTCAGTAATTATCTCAGAGATCACCTAATCTGTATCAGAATTCTCTTTGATTTAGCTGTCATCCAAGCTGCTGTGTAAAACCAATCTACATGTAATTCCCGAGTGTTGGACCCAATACCACATCTCTGGGGTTACAGGCAACCATTAGAGGTTGTGCTCTCTGCTTACTAGGTCAGGCACACAGGTGCTTGCACAGTCGAGAAACATCCATGCTGCCGATGAGCATCATGGTCACCAGAAGAGGCACCAGCTCTTCTTTTCCCTAGGGATTTCAAACAGGCTGCTTCATGCAGGCTGAAGACTTGCATGGGGACTTAGAATCATAGGACAGGACAAGAGGGACTCGGTGGTGTTTAACATCTTTGTCACAGACACGGACATCTCCTTCTTCTATGTCTATGCTCAAAACTCCCACATTAACACTTCCAACGCGTATCAATTTCTGTGCTGGAGAATTTGTGGGTGAGGCTACATACAGGATTTGGAGCTGGAGAAAACAGGCATGAGAGGAGCTGGCTCCTAAAGAAGAAGACTTGCTAACAGGGGATTGGATTGTCAGAGATTATTCTCTCCTGTTACTTGTAGAAATTTGTAGTAGAGGCAAGAATTGTTGTGATTATCCATTTCTCGCTTGTGAGCTCACAGGCAGATGAGCATGAAGCATGTCTGTGTTCTGTGCTGGATCATTTATTTTCCTGTCTCTGTGTTGATTCTTTCAAATATGGTGGGAATTCAACATTTCCAGCCTATTTACCTTTTCTAGGAGCACTGTATATCTATCTGTTAAACAGCAGAAGTAGTCGATTTGTACACAGCCAGATAATGCCCTATCCAAAGGAAATCAGATCATTCAGCCAAGAAGCAAAGGGCAGAGCTGAAACGTGACGATTCCTGACACAATCCCTTGCAAAATGAAGGAATACTGAATCCAAATGGATTTTTGCAAGGCAGGGAGCCCATGGCCACTGGAAACGTGATGGTTTTTCAGATTCTTTAGGTTAAGGGAACCTGGAGATTTGTAGATTTAGAAATTGAAAATGTTTAATTCCAAATCAGCACAGGAAAGTCAGGGAGCTGTCAGAGCAAGTCCAGAGGAGGCCATGAAGGTGATCTGAGGGCTGGAGCACCTATGCTCTGAGCACAGGCTGAGAGAGTTGGAGTTGTTCAGCCTGGAGAAGAGAAGGCTGCAGGGAGACCTTAGAGCAGCTTCCAGCACTGAAAGGGGCTCCAGGAAAGCTGGGGAGGGGCTCTGGATCAGGGAGTGCAGGGACAGGACAAGGGGAGGGGTTTGAAGCTGAAAGAGGAAAGATTGAGATGAGATCTTAGGAAGAAATGTTCTCCTGTGGGGATGAGGAGGCCCTGGCCCAGGTCACCCAGAGCAGGGGTGGCTGCCCCATCCCTGGAGGAGTTCAAGGCCAGGCTGGATGGGGCTTGGAGCCCCTGATCCAGCGGTAGGTGTCCCTGCCCATGGCAGGGGTGGGACTGGACGGGCTTTGAGGTCTCTTCCTACTGATAGGAGTTCCAAGTTTGCTTCACTGGATGGGACTGCTGATGTATTTATACTATCGCTTAAACATTGGCAACTGGAAGCTGGAACAAAAAGATTGAGACACTTCTTTTCTGGACTGTAAGGAAATGGTATTTCTTTTAGAATTTTCTTCCAAAATGATTCAGTAATTCGCTAAAGGTATGATGTTCCTGCCATTTATTACCATTTTCCAGTGGTATCTTTCCTGATGACTCATGTGCTGTGTCTTTATAATCCGATAATAGTTTTCAATTTCCACATTGTGTCAGATTTAATTATATCTCTGGTGTTTAATCCAGTGATTTAAGTATTTGTCTTTGGAATCTCTATTTTCATTATTATTTAGAGGCAGATTTAGATGTACAGTGTGTATCGTAGATCTTTAATATTGAAGGAAATATCTCTTTTTTTTTATTTGGATCTTCCTGATAATCAATTGGGCTGTGGATGTCAGCCAGAATTATGATTTTCTCCTTACTGTATCATCTGACATGCTATTAAAGAGGTTTGGTGGGTTGGTGTCAGGAATACACAATGTCCATATGACCTTTTATTTACTAGTCCAAACCGGATGGATCAAACTCTCTCTTTGTTGATTGTCCATTAATATCTTGCTGTTTTTTCTGTAAGATAGAAATAGTTTTGTGTTACTCTGAACCACAATGGCAGTCCCTCAGGGATTCTGGTAAAAGAAAGATACTGCGAGAGCTTGAGCGCAGCAAAGATACTCCTGGAAAAGGGCTTGCGGATGTGGCGTGTGTGTTGATGCAGAAGCCTTATAGGCAGAACTACAGATGAGGTGCCTGATTCCCATTGCTTTTTAGTGGATAGATAGGCTGCTGACTTTGAGCATTCCTCAAAAAATACTCTATTTTAGACAGAAAAATTAAGATTGAGCCCAGAGTTGCCCAGAATTTGGATGATGATAAAATCATAGAATAGAATCATATAATAGTTTGGGTTGGAAGGGACCTCAAAGCCCATCCAGTTCCAACCTCTGCCATGGGCAGGGACACCTCCCACTGGATCCGGTACTCCAAGGCCCATCCAACCTGTCCTTGAACCCCTCCAGGGATGGGGCAGCCACCACTGCTCTGAGCAACCCAGGCCAGGGCCTCACCACTCTCACGATGAAGAAATTCCTCCTTATGTCTAGTGAAAATCTGCCCCTCTCAAGTTCATACCCGTTCTCCCTTGTCCTATCACTTCAAGCCTTTATGAACAGTCCCTCCCCAGCTTTCTTGTAGCCCCTTCAGGTACTGGAAGGTCACTATGAAGTCTCCTCAGTGCCTTCTCTTCTCCAAGCTGAACAAGCCCCACTCAGCCTGCCAATGATGATCCAAATTATTTGTAAAGCCATAGGAACCCTGTTGTTTTAATTTCTAAGAAAATCGGTATCACTTGATTTTGCAGTTAGAATGTCTTGCAGCTGCTCTGACTTATTAATAGATGGGGAGCTGTTAATGTGTCCTTTTAATACTTCTGGGCCCTTGTGGGAAGAGGTGGTTGGTAAAGGGAACTTCAGAAATGTTAATAGAGAGGGTCAGAGTTAGATAAAATAGCACCTTAATGTTCAAATGAAAGTCCAGGTTTCTTAGTTTGAGGAGGTTTATGAGCTTCTCTTTTTAGAAGAAAAAACCCTTTTCTTTTGACATGCCCTATTTTCAGTCTTTCTAGGAAATAGAAATCCTATGGAAATGAGCAGATGTGTTTTCCTTGTGACCTTGCCAGCTTCTGAATCCAATAGGAAGCTTATATAGGTGATGGGCTGCTTTGTCAACTTTTTTTGGTATCTCTGCATCCCCAGCAGAGGCAAAATAAGCAGAATGCAGTTAGGATTAAAGGGAAACCTATTTGGGCAGGCTATCAGGGCCCTTCTGATTTCTGATAAGAATTGGGATATCAACAGTAGTGGACTGACAAAGGGAAAATAAGGGCTAGAGGTTTCCTGTTTGTATCGCTTGCTGCAGTTTGTTTCTGGGTCAGTGTCTGGGGAGCAGCTCTGCTGCTTTGTCATCCCTTGCCACTGATGCACCAACAGCTTGCCCTAATCGACCTGCTTCTAGCGTGTATGAGGAGCTCCCGTGTAGTGTAAGGGGTATAAATCCAAGAAACCCTGCACAAATGCAGAGAGAAAAGCCCTCTTTCCCTGTTGGGGGCAGGCACGGTGTTGGGAAACTGCTTGGCAGTGTCTCTCCTTTTCCTGGGTGATGTTAAGGGTAGAGCAAGAATCCTGATTTCTACATGTTAATTAGCTACGGCAGCCTGGGCTTAGGGGCTGCAGACAATGGTGCTGTTGTGAATGAATCCAGCACACACAAATGTGCTTTTCTCAGTGTGTGAGATAACTTAGCAGCCTTTGCTCATCAGCAGCCAAATGTCCCTCTCAGGCTGTTATCGGCTTTGGGGGGTGCACTCTACTCCCTGTGCAGGAGGGACTAAAGCAGCTCTGCCTGCCAGCTTTCTCACGTCAGGCTCCCCACAGGCTCAAGAATTAACTATTTATATACCTGCCAGTCTCACACCATGAGACGACAGAAGCAACACGTCGTGTCTGGTAAAGTGAGGTGTCCTTGGGGTGAGCCACAGCCTTGGGCCTTCCAAGTCTGCACAGCTGGGGCAGGAGGAGCTGCGCCACCCGAACGCTTGGCCATGCTCTCAAGAACAGCTGTGGATATCCAAGCGGAGCTCAGATTTCCTAGACAAGCACACCACTGATCAGGCTAAAATTCACCCACTTCAGTCTGGCTTGCCTGTGTCTGCTGCAGTCTGAGCATGCAGTCAGAGGGTTCAGGAGCAAGAAATCCCAACGTGCTGTGCTAGATGGGGGTCAGCTGACTCTGGGGACAAAGTTTCTTATCCTGGCTCTGCCATACACATGCTTGTGCTCCGGAAACCTGAGTCCAGAGCTTTCATAGCGCCTTTTGGCAGCTGCCCTCTCCTTTCTTTCTCTTCTCTCACAACTTCCAGTGCACACATTGCTGAGAATTCTTGGGCTGTAGGAGCCTTCTCTGGGTTTGCCAGTTGTAGCCTCCTGACCCTCCACATCTCTCAGCTGGGATTGTGTCAGGTTATTCCCCCTAAGGCAGGCATGAGGAAAGCCCTGGTCCCACATTAAGATGCTCCCAACAGCACACAGCAAATGCCCCAAGTGTTTAGAAAGACGTTTGCTACAGAGCAGAGGCAGGACATGCACTGACCCAGCTGGACTGCAATGCTCCATCCCGCTGGAAACATCTTCTTAAAGGTCAGCACCCCAAATACCTTCAGCTGTCCTGGATTCTGTACCTGGGCCACAAGCAGCAGGCGAAATGCTCATGTGCCTGCAAGCAAGGAGCCTGCTGATGGATACTGAGGATATAAGGGCTTACTCCCATGGGTTTTAACATCTCTACTTCACTCTGCCAGAGGATCCAGCTCAGATACTTAATGATAAATGGTCTTGGAGACTGTTTCATTTGCTTGAGTCTCTTGAGAGGTTTTGGTTGCCATTAATTTTGACTGGTTCTTCCAGACCTGCTGCTGGGATGTGCATCTTTACACAGCTACAATCCCTCCCAGAGGGCTGTCTGAGCGGCAAGAGCCTGAGAAGTTCAGTGCACAAAGGAAAAATCGGCAGGGGCGGCACGGCAGTGGCCACAGCCAAGCTAACAGCCAGTGTCACTGGGGACCGAGTTATCTTTCCACACCAGTGACCCAAGCAAACAGGACAGCATTGCAGGGAATCAAGCTTGTCTGCAGCTCTGCACAAACAGCAGCACAGCACCAGCAGCACCTCACTGAAGTGAGGGAGGGGGATGCTGCCGCAGACCCTGGCTAGGGACGGGGAGCAGTGGGTGTCTGACACTTCAATCCTGCTGCCTCGCAGCTCACAGGGTAGGCAAACGGGGTATTCCCTCTCCTGCTGAATTCTCCGTTTGGTCTGTTATATGCCTCAGCCACCGCCCTCCTGCTTATCTCTGCTCTGGTTAAACAGCCCGACACCTGCAGTGTGTCTGCAGGCTTTCTGGTTTTCTTGCATGTCTTCAGCCCTCCCTTTGCAGGAGTTGAGGCGAACAGGCACCCGGTTGACATCCCAGTGAGATTTACAGCCACGTCCTGCAGCAACAGCCCTTTCCTTCATGTACCTGTACTCAGGTTTGACAACTGCTACGCACTGCTGGGGAGCTCACAATAGGGTGAGTTAACACGTTAATACAGAGCCAGTGGGAGTTTAATCAGTGGATCAGCAACTGTACTTGTATGGAACAACAAATTAAATTCAAAAGCCTAAAAGATGCTGGACGATAGGAAAAAGAAAAAAATAAGGGAGATGTGCTTGCCAAATACTGCTGTGCTTACATGGGGAGAAAGAAGACACAGTGATTATATTACACAGGGATGATGAGAAAAAATGCACACAGGTTAAGAGGACCTGGTAGTGACACACGTGATCCAGTGACTGCTATGGATCAAGCAGGGATGCGGGTTTGTTCACTAATGTTTGCAAAGGCTCTGGGGGCCCTGCAGAGTCAAAGTATCGCGATGCTGCAGGCTGTTCTTGGCATGACGCCTCTCTCTCTTTCCCCTCAGACTGCAGATGGGCATTTTCATGCTCTCACAACCTGCACCCAGCACAACAGCATTCAGTCACTGCTTGAGCTTTTCTTGTGTAACTCAGCTGCCCCAATTCCCCAAAGAGCCTGTGTGATGTAGCTGAAGCCTAAGACTTGGGTGGGAGAGCAGACGCAAAATACGAAATCAAAAGCTATCTTCACTGGCAGCTGTTGACAGAGTGAGGAACAGCTCATGTCAACTCAGAGTGGTGGGTTGGGCATAGACAACCATCAAATGCTCCACAGTGCTGAGGGATTCAGGATGGAGAGGTTATTCAAGGCAGGTGTTTCAGCTCCAAAATGAATGCATGCAGTTAAGTCCTCCGCATTTTTCACTCAAGTGTATGTGTGAATGTATTTCAAGAGCTTGAGGGAAACATTTGGACACAAAGAGAAGTTAGGCAGTAAGATATTTTGAAGGGATGCCTGGTTTGACTATTAAAAATGGTCAAGCACTCTGCATTTTCCAACGCTGTTTATTCATTTTCTGTAGCCCACTGACACAGCTGGATCTGGCAATGGAGCAGATTCTTTTTTCCTTAAAGTGTCTATGTGACATTATTCAAGGCTAACACTGGAGTCAAAGGCATTTAGAGAGGACAGCAGCAGAAGCAATGAAAGGTGGTGGGAGGAGGTTGTACAGCAGGGCAGGAAGGGTAGGGAGCACCTTCCCTGCCACAGTGGACACAGGGTGCAGACACGCAGAGAATCTTTTTGGTTATCCGTACCAGACAAACAGAGCACCACGCAACACAATCTGCAGCTGGAAATGGGTGGAGAGCAGGATATGGATGATTACTGCAGCCTGCTTTTTCAGAAGCTGTATTCTTCAGAAGCACAGCTGCCCGTGGCAAGGAGCAGCCTGATGAGTAACCAGGCTGTCAGAAGCTGGGACACAAACTCCCAAATGGCATTTGCTTGTTGAAGGGAACCACAGTTCTGGGGGTGCATCTACTAGGATAGACCTCTCCCTTGGGGCCAGATCCACTCTGCTGCATTCAAATGGAGTTCAAGTATATAAAAGAGCATGTAAAGAGGCACCTATCTATTTTCTTCACAGGAGGGGGACTACCATGGTGTCTCAACAAGGCTCCTTCCCAGGATGCCTTCCCTCCCAGCTCTGGCCCAGACCTGCACCTTCCGTGGTAACTTGCTGTCCAGCCTAGCTGAAGGCAGCACCACCTCAAACATCCTTTCTCCTCCAAAAGAAGATTGGAATAATACCTTTCCTCATCACACTCTGCTGCCAGCAATCCCACCCACCTCCCACCCTCCAAGTCCAGGTCCCCCAAAGCCCTCTGCCCTGCGCTGTAGAGATGCACACAGGCAAAACAGCTGGGCCATGGGTACAGGAGGGGGGCACACACACAGGATTGCTCCCTTTTCCTTTGCTTCACCCAAACACAGACCTTCCAGCACCTGAATACTCCTCTGCCAAGTGGTTCCTTCACCCCAAGCAATCCACACAGCAGCAGCCAACCTAGAAGTCTCCACAGTGGGGGGCAACTCATGCACCCCAGGTTGCAGCTGGGACATTTGCTCAGCCCTAGAGACTGAGAGAAAGGCTTTGGAAAGGTGGGCTGGCTCCTGCAGCCAGCACCATGCCCTTGTCTCAGCCAGTTACTGTACAAAATGGACAACACACACACATTATTTACAGCCTGTTTTTCACATGATGGAGCAGCTCTTGGCTCGGTCTTTCCTGATCTCTGTGTCATTCAGTAAGTCCGTCCTGCCAGGCATCTGTGATGCCCGCTTCAGTCCCCGTTTGGAGTTGCTGCGCTTCAAGTTCTTGTGCACCCTGTTGACAGAGGCAAGTGTGGTCACATGAAACACGTCCCGTACGCTGTTCTCCGAGACCTTGGAGGAGCATTCTGCATAGGCCACTGCGCCAATCTGCCGTGCCAGTGCACTGCCCTGCAGTCCAGAGAGAGTGGGAGGAAAAGGCAAGAAGGTTAGGACACCAGGAGCATCCTTTCACATCACTGTGAGCCCTGCCTGTGCTGGCTGCCCCATCAGAGCACCCTCACACACTGGGGGGTGGCTCTCACAGCCACGCATCACCTGGGTCTCTGGGCCAGCCTGGAGACACTGCTGGGTCCACGGTGGCTGCAGCAGCCTGGCTGCACCCCCTCAGAACCCCCAGCTGTGGCTTTTGGCTTTTTTCCACCTGGCAGAGATGCCCCGAAACGGAACCCGAGCAGGAGAGTCACTCAGAACACAAAGAGCTGGACTGAACCAGGAGAAGCCTTACTTCTCACATCCTGCATCTCCACCACCTTTGGGGAAAGACTTTTCAGCTACAGACCAGGGGGCTGCTCAGCTGAGCATCAGCAATAAGTCAAGGTCTGCCAGAGTGAGGAAAATAGAAGCACTGCAAGCATGAGCAGTTCAGATTCCATGAGCAAAATCAAACCAGCTTCAGACCAAGACCTGTGCACCATGGGTTGTTCATTGCTGAGCTTCCTTGCACCTCGTAGGTCCTGCAGAAAAGTTCCTGCCTCACCTCCTTGAGCCTTACAGGGATGGGGGCTGAAACACACCTGCTCATGTGTCACAGGGATGAGGCGCTGCTTGGAAAGCTCCCGGAGAGTGTTTAAGTCCGTCCTCATGTCCAGCTTGCAGCCGACCAGCACAATCTTAGCATTGGGGCAGAACTCCTGAGTCTCCCCTTGCCACTGCAGAGGAGACAAGAGGGAGAACATGTTCAGAGGCTGCTGGTGTACGGTCACCTCAAGAGGCCTGGTGGCACCTTCACATCAAGTTAATTTGGGCAGCAGGAAGCCTACAGAGTGTCATGTTTGGAACAACAAAGGTAACCACAGGGTTTCAGCTCACTGCCCCCAACCCTTTTCCAACCAGGCCAAGAGCCCCATCGAAGACGCCCACAGCCTTGGAGAGAAGGAGAGGCCAGGAGGGTTGTGCTATTGGTTCACACAGCAGAGACCATGCTCTGCATCTGATGCATGGCTTCTCCTGCTCCCACCAGCAAAAGGCACCTACCTCTCCCACAGATGAATGACGGTGGCAGCCCAGGGTTCCAGAGCAAGCTGTCCTGTCCTGGCTCATCTCTGCACAGGACGTGGGACCGGACCAGTCAGTGGACCAGGACTACAACTGGCAGCCACTGCAACACTGATTTTAGGTCTCTTGCCTCAGACCCACAGTGCCCAGGGCTGGTTTTGGCCCCGTCGCAACCCACAGGCACAGATTTCAGAAGAGGGGAAGAGGCACGGGCACTGGTGATCACCACGGGCAGTAGGGGCTCTTAGTGAGGCCACATGCTGGGAGCAGCCCCAGAGACTGTGATGAAGATGGGAAACACAGGGACAGCCAGGTTTTGGTGTTCTGAATATAACATGAGGCTCTAATGGGATTAGGTCTGGAAAGCAGACGTCAGAGGCCAAGTCCATGCCCTCTGGTGTGCATGGCTTTTCCAAACGAGGGTCACAGCTGTTCAGAGGCTGATTAGCTCATTAGGGGACTTTAATAACTGCCACAGGCAAGGATGGAGTGGTCAGAGTGCCTCTTGGAAAACTTTATGCTCCCTTGTTCCAGATCTGCCCAGCAAACCTGTCAAATCGAAGCTGCAGTCCCCTGCGCTCGGCCACAGGAGACTGCTCCTGGCTATGGCTCCGGAAAAATAATGACCACACAGTCTGGTGCACACATCTGGGACTCCAAAGGTCAACCGCACTGTATGTTTGGAGCCATGGTCAGCAAGGAGCTCTTTGCACAGCACAGAGTTTGTTCACTACTGGGAGCCGCATGTTAAAGATACTAAGACATTCAGAGCACAGCTACAGCCAGGGAAATAAGGGATTAAAGCAATGGAAGGAGAAGGCCATGACAAACATCTACTCCCTTCACACTAATGGTTCCTTTTGGAGTTCCAAAAATGAACGCCCAATGAGCAGCTAAGTGTCTGCAGGGTAAATAAAACCATCATAGAATCATAAAATTGTAGAATCGGTAAGGCTGGAAAAGATCTCTAAGATCATCCAGTCCAACCCCACCATGCCTGCTAAACCATGTCCCAAAGTACCCCTGCCACACTTTTTACATTACCAGGGATAGAGACTCCACCACTGCCCAGGCAGCCTCTGCAAGTGCTTCACCACTCTTGCAATTAGCAATTTTCCTAATATCCACTCTAAACCTCCCCTGGCATAACTTGAGACCATTTCCTCTCATCCTATCATGAGTTAATTGGATGAAGAGGCCAGCACCCACCTCACCACAATCTCTACATCAGCTGCGACCTCCCCCAGGGAAGACCTGTACAGCTCCATCAGCAAGTCAACACCCTGCTTGATTATCTAGGGCTTCTGAAGGAGGATGCAGATGATAAACAGAGATTACCCCCAGCTAAAGATGTCACTTGGAATTAGCGATTCCCTGCTACGCTACCTGATGGTGAAGTACACACCCATGGCAATTAAGAAGGGGAAAGAAAACCAATCCACAACCTAGTATCCATAACCTCATGGAAAAAGGAAGTGCCAAGACTCGTTTAGCCTGGAAAAGAGGGGGAGACCTCTAAGGCTCCCTGAAAGGAGGTTGGAGCAAGGTGGGTGCTAGTCTCTTCTCCCACGTGACAAGGGATAGGACAAGGAATGATCCAAGTATTATTCAACCAATATCAGAGTAAAGTAATTGTAATATATTATTTTCCACTAAGAGATGGGCTCAAGTATCTTCACCACGAACCCCGCTTCCCTGCTGCCAGGGACATTTGTCCACCAGGACCCACATACATCCTCAGCACCTGGGCTGCGCAGCTCTGGGAGATCAGGCTTAACACCCACCAGAGGAGGAGGATGCAGTTATTTGGAACTGGAATTCAAGCATCCTAATTTACCTGAAGGATGAAAATCCTCAAAGGGACCAGGCTACAGGGTCTAATCAACCAGAGGTCATAGCTACCTGTAATGACAGAGGGCTCCCCAGTCTATGGTGAGAGCTGCAACCCTCTTCTCACCCGACTAGCACCTTCAGGAGCCTGAGATTTGCTGCGCTATCAAGACTTGTCAGAATGAAGACACCACCCCACAAAAACCTGCTTTGTATGAAATGAAGAGCTGCTTGTTTGCATTCTCTCAGATGGCTCCTTCCCTTCAACTGTACATGCTGTACAGGCAGCCCAGGCAGCAGAAGGGCAGTGATAATAAAGATTTTCTCTGCTGAATTAGCATTTTTGCCTGAGGCTTGAATAGGGAGTGTTATTTTCCTTCTTTGCCTGATATCAAAAGCTTCAGCTTCATGGTGTCTTAGGAATTTTCCTCAGCTCCAGAGGCTGCAAGCCTGCACCAAGGGAAACAAGGCATCTACTCAGAGGCACTTAAGAAATCCCCTGGGATTTAGGGTTTATTTTAAGTCACCATATCAAAAAGATATCGCCTAACAGTACACAAAGCATCTGCGAGGCTGCATAGGGAAAACTGAGCAGTGTGGACTCACATGAAGAGTGGGCAGCAAGACATAAACAAATCCCAAAACCTGCTAATTATTGATGGGTTCACATCTCATTAAGGTATAAGTGATTTGCTTGCATTATTATTCTGCTGACTCTCAAGCTGAGCAGTGAATTCTTTCAGTCCACATGAAACACGTTTCCCTCCACCCAGCACGCTTGGTACCAGGGATCTGCTTTGAGACTGAACACTGAGCCATTGACTGAGTTATCTGAAGGGTCTTTGTCCCCTCACCAGGACACTTCTGAGACAGACCCACTTCTCAGCCCTCCCAACAGCTGAGTAAGAGGCACTTGCTTCAGTGCAACATTTGGCAAAATGTGGAGAGGCCAAGAGGGCAGTCAGTACAATGTGACTTGTTCAGACAGTGGTCAGTGCAGCCCCAGCAGCCCAGGGCTTCACTGGGGAGAACAGCAACAGAAATCACTGTTCTGTAGGGTTTTTCACGCCTCGGTGTCTCAGAGAGCTTCACAAGTGAGATGTCAGCCAAGATTTGTCTCTGGGATAGAATGCAGCCACCACTGAGCTCGCTGCAGCTTTGCTGCACAGTGGTGAGAGCTCCCTGAAACCACAGCTCCCTGAATTTTGTGGAAGGAAGCAGGGAATGGCCAACACTGAGGGATGCGAGTGGCCAGGAGGACATATACGCTCTCCCCTGAGCAGCACCCTGAATGGCTGGACTTCATACCACCTCAGAGGAAAGCCTCCCGCTGGGTGCCACCTACCGTGGCAAAGAAGCAAACTGAGGGGTTGGAGCGTGTTCAGAGAAGGGGAATGGAGCTGGGGAAGGGGCTGGAGCCCAGGGGTTCTGGATGCTGCTGAGGTGGGGTTGTTTAGCCTAGGGAAGACAGGGAGACCTCATCCCCCTCTGCAGCTCCCTGAAAGGAGGTTGGAGCGAAGTAGGTGCTGGTCTCTTCTCCTGAGTAACAACCTTGCAGCCAACCATCTTCATCTGAGCACACAGCTTCCAGCCAAGGTCACAGGGCCAGAGCTTTTAGCCCTGATGATAGCCTCAAGGAACAGGGACCCCAGAGCAGCTCCATGTGCTGCTCCAGAGGACCCATCCCACCAGCCGGGCACTCACCTTCTTGAGCACACTGTCCAGCGTCTCCGGGCGGCTGATGTCAAAGCAGATGAGCACAGCATCTGAGTCTGGGTACGCCAAGGGACGGACATTATCGTAATATGCTGAGCCTGCAGAGAGGAGAGGGAGAAGGGTGAGCAGAAAGTCTCATCCCACTGACTGCTTGTTACCCGAATGCGCAGGCTGGGATCCCCAGTGCTCTCTGCCAGGCAGAGAGAGCTCTAATTACAGTAAGAACTAAAGACACTGCCAGATGATCTGCAGGCTGCTCTGTCAGAGATAAAGGATGTTGATGTGTTACATTTTAGCTTGTCAAGCTTTTGACAAGTGACCAGACACTATTAGGTTCAGCAGAGTTTGGTTTGCAGAGGGTTTAATCATTCTGTTTAAGCATGAAGTGAGAGATTTTGTCCTCGTGCTCTTGCATTTATCCCTTTGCAGTGTGGAAATCATAGATTCATGGAATGGTTTGGTTTGTAAGGGATCTTAAAGCCCATCCAATTCAAACTCCCCTGCCATGGGCAGGGACACCTCCCACTGGATCCCATCAACCTGGCCTTGAACCCCTCCATGCATGGGGCAGCCACCACTGCTCTGGGCAACCTGGGCCAGGACCTCCTCATCCTCACACCAAAACAATTATTCCTGAGATCTCATCTCAATCTCCCCTCTTCCAGCTGAAAACCATACCCCCTCATCCTATTCCTGTACTCCCTGATCATGAGACCCTCCCCAGCTTTCCTGGAGCCTCTTTCAGTCCTGGAAGGCTGCTATATATAAGTAAATGCAGGTTTTGCATCCCTCTGCCTCCCTAGTAAGCATGTGGCAAGCCTGAGGCAGCAGAGCTGTGCTGCCAGGACGTGGTGGCTCACTGCAGAAAAGGGAGCTGGAAGAGCACTTATGTATGGATCCCACTCCTTGTCATACAGTTGCTGCACCACTAATGGTGAAAAGGTGTGGCTGAGAGAAGGCAGGGAATGCTGCTGCTATATTTTATCCTCTCTTGCTATCTTTATAGAGGAGAGTTTGCTCACACAGACTGTCAGAATTTAAGATAGGTACATAAAGCATTGCCTTTTGCTGTGGATTTGTGGTGGAAAAAAGTAAGGCTGATTCTTTTTGGTGCATGAAAGATGTGACAGGATTTAGTGAACAAGCTATAAATTGGAGGGGAGGTTTCTGGATTCTGCAGGATTTCTGAGAAAGCAGAGCCCAACCTGAATATTGCACGGCTTCCACTGCACACACATGGACACAGACACCTTCAATACAAATCTGTGAGACAATGACTTGCATGCCTAAATGTTTTTATTTGAAGTGCATGACTGTAGATGCCTCAGTAAACAGTGTTTGAGCAATCAGCTCATTGCTACTTAAAACCGCTGTTTGGTGTTTATATTTGGCTTTACAATGCTTTAAACTTCCTGAAGAGATGAGAAGCAGATGTTTGTTTATGAAAAGGGGAAGCAGAGACACCAAGAGTCCTTGCTGAATCTGCCTCCTCGGAAAGAAGGATCGTCCACCCTGAGGAAACCGGGTGCGGTTCCTGCTCAAGGCCCCTCCAGACCCCTGGACTAGCACTTTCCCACCCCAGAAGGACACTAGAGCACCCAACCCGGGTGTCAGGTGGCTCCTTGATGAAGTTCAGCACCTAATGAATTATGGATAATGATGGCTTATGTTTCTAGGAGGACGGGAATCTGCCTGGGATAAGTGTGAGAGGAGAATAGGCTGATTCTCCACAGGGGCTCCAACCCTGGCTTTTGTCTGCATGAGGGTTCACAATTGATGATCAGCATGGAGAGAGAGGCAGTCCCTGCAGCACAACTCTGCACACCAGATGCTTTGCAAACAGCCCATATTCCTCTGCAAGACTCATCCAGAAGAGCAGTCCTGGCTGTCAGCACTCCCTCCTCTGCCCAGAGCTTGCGTCGGACAGGCTGAGGGGTGAGATGTGTTATCATCACACACCCTGCGAAGCTCCAGAGACTGGCCACCCACTCTCCCCTTGACACCACCTCACAGCAAGATATCAGCAACAGTCACCACTGGAACCTCCACAGCATGGAGCTCAGGGCACGCTCCAAACAGCACAGCTCCAGCCTAGACAGTGCCCACTGCTCCCATGGAGCCTGGAGCAGGCACGCCAGAGTCCATATGTGTTTGGATTCACAGCAAAATCAGCTACTGATATCTTCTACAGAGAGCAAAGGCACCTGCAACCCCTGCTCCCATCAGTGAGAGCAGCCACAGCCTGGGTCTTTGTCCCTGCAAAGTCACTGGGAAGAGAAGCAGTTGGGATCCAGCATAGAAGGAACAGACTCTGATCTCTGCAAAGCCCAGCCCTCTTCCTAGAGGGAAAGTCATGTTCCCTGCATGGAAAGGAGCCAGGTCCTGTGGTGCCTCAGCCAGTTCTGGGAACAGGGGATACAGGCTGGTGCATAAGGAGGCACAGAGAGGGAGACCCTGCATCCCAGGCACGCAGACTCCTGACCTCGCCGCAGGCTCAAGCTGCATCAGTTCACAACTGGCAGAACTGGCAGCAGGGAACCGTTCCCTTTAATGCTCCTGCAGCACAACAAGGTCACCCAGTTCACACTGAGGATGAAGCTGCTTTCTAAGGCAGCACCAAGCTCAGTGCTACTTTGAACTGCATTTTCATTTTTGTGCGTGATACGGGGTTACTGGATGGGATGCAAGACCCAGCACGCTTGGATTTGCTGGGTCCTTTATGCATGCAGTGCCCTCGCCCCCTGCACATAAGGGTATCTGCCTTCAGACGGGGCCCCCAGCAGACGCTGCAGGAAAGCCTTCCCACACACATCCTCTCCCTGCAGCTCCTCAGATTTACACAAACAGATAAATCTAACCCCTCCCATCCCAGGAATGCTCCTTTTGTAGAGGTGGTTTTGGTTCCATTCAGCACAGGGGCTGCCACAGAAAACTGTATCATAGCAACCTGCTGCTTCTCCCTGCAGCCAGCAGCTCCTTGGTGGAGAGCCTGCAGTGCTGCTGCACAGTGGCCCCTCACTCATCCCCCCAGAACCACCGTCATCCCCACCCCGGTGTCAGGAATCTGCCAGGAATTGTCCTCTCACCACCTGGAACCACAGCAGGACACACGCCTATGCTGGCAGCAGGAAACAAAGGGAGGGATGCGCTAGGTCAAGAGCCTCATTTTCTTAACGAGATCAAAATTGCCTTCGTGTTCATTGACATTCTGCTGCAACTCCAAAGCGCAGGAGCAGCCCTTGGCACCGTCGCTGGTAGCTCAGCTCAACCAACTGCCCTAGCAGCGGGGAACAGCCAGCACTCACAGCCCTGGCTGCAGAAGCCTCTGCCCCACCATGAGCGACTGGAGAGTGATGGGCAGTGCAGGGCAGGAGAGCCGCTGGGCTCCAGACTTAAGCAACCTCTGGCTTTCTTTGGAGAAGTCTACTGAATCAGGAAGTTCTCTTTGGGGGATTATCCTTCTAATTTTTGCATCTATCACTTTTTAAAATTGAGTACAGCAATTAAAACAGAAAGAAATCCAAACTACAAAAGCCTCAGTCCCCTCAGCTCTAGGTCTTCAGTTTTATTGATTCTGAGCACTTGACCCCTTTCAGACTCTCCAGCAAGAGAACCCAGAGACCCACAGTCTCACACGTCAGAACACACATGCACCCAAGGCTCGTGTGCCTGCAAATCCAGCCTTCCTCTGCTGCATGAGTCACTCTCCCACTTGGCACCCAAGTTTGCAAGAAATGGGGCCAATGTGCATCTGTTCATGCTTGAAGACAGAAAATTGGAGCGAGCCAAAAACCCAGCTTAAAAATAAAACCCACACGGTTGTAGCCTGAAATTCAGGGGTGGATACACCCCTGAGCAGCTCCTCTCTCTTGTCAGCTGGCAGCCCCTCAAAATGCTCAGAGATGCCGCTCTGGAGCAGGGGACTCAAATGTGCTGTTTCATCTGTACCAACATAGTGTTAGTGTTCATTTGTTCCTTATTAGCTGTTCTGAGACATAATGAGCCCCCTCACATGGGCACCTTCCATCCAACAATAGCACATTACAAACTAGGAAAGCAAATACGCACGCAGAGCCATGAGCTGCTCTGCAAGGGGCTCCCACAACCCAGCCAGCTCTGGCTTGAAACAGAGACAAGCGCTGCCAAGAGCTAAGGTTTTCAGCATTGCACTCATCTCAGAGAGCTCACTGTAAACTCCCCCCATAGAGCCATCAACGCTGCAGCACATCCTGCTTTCTGCAGGGACAGCCAAGAACATCCTTCACAGAATGATGCAGGAATTCATCCCAGCTTTCTGGAGTGCTGCATCAACAAGATTTTTTGGTTCCCCCCTCGCACAGTGGTACCAGATGAGCAGGAGCCTTTAGAGATGTTTTCTTTGCCAGACAAATTCCAACCGTCAGTTCAGCCAAGCTTTTGTCTGCAGGACAAAGAGAACCAAGGTGCAGCTGCCTCAGGAACCACTTCCCATGCATGGCAAGAAGCCAGCTCAGCCAGCATCATCCCCTCCCTGCCATGGGTCCAAACCACCCTTCACTAAGCTTCACTGGCTGTGGAGCTTTTCAGCACTTCCCAAGACCGGAGCTCAAACCCTTTAAAGCTGACGTGTACCACCACACGCGCTCAGCATTTCCTGAGGTTATCCAGGGCTTTCTGGAGCTGAATTCACAGCTCAAAGTGGCTTTTGTTGTACAGAAACTTATCTGAGCAACTGTTTACTAGAGGGAGAGCCTTGGTGTGCAGATGGATGGCTTTGAACCCCCTTCTTGCCTCCTCAGGCCAGGCAGGGATTCCTCTGCGCAGCTGCACCAGAGGTCTGGTGTGGGAGCAGGATGCTCACACTCAGTCATCACATGCTCTCCCCATGTGAGCACCTCAGACCTGGCCAATATCACATGAGGTGCCGGCGAATATAACGGCTTTCAGGAGTAGTCATTCCTGTGCCAGGGTAGATGATAAATAGAAAATATGAACACCTTCATAAATGCATAGGATCATAGAATGGTTTGAGTCAGAAGGGACCTCAAAGCCCATCCAGTTCCACCACCTGCCATGGGCAGGGACACCTCCCACTGGATCAGGGGCTCCAAGCCCCATCCAGCCTGGCCTTGAACCCCTCCAGGGATGGGGCAGCCACCCCTGCTCTGGGCAGCCTGTTCCAGGGCCTCCCCACCCTCAAAGGAAAACATTTCTCCCTAAGATCTCATCTCAATCTCCTCCTCCCCAATAAATAGCTCCGTGAGAATGTCACACTTTTAAAACTGAATATGAAATCTCTCTGCAACTCGAAGACGTGGCGGACAGCAAACAGCCCACTCAATCACTCCTGGACCAGCAGCGCTGCAGAAAGCTGCGCAGTGAAGGGGTCAGCAACAGCCCAGGCTGTGCAAGCAGGGTGCCCCCCACTCTGCCCCTCTCCCAGCTCCACGGAGGAGAGGCTGGGAGCTGGATGCAGCTCTCCCAGGGCAGGGAACAATTTGCATGAGAAAGACACAGGTCCCTTGTTACAGCCCCGCCATTGTCTCTTTCAGGGCCCAGCAAGGGGAAAGTATAAAAACGCTGGATTGAAACCCTGGCGTGAAATCTCCCAAGTGGCGGCTGTCCCAGACACCCCAGTTCCCATGGAGAGTCTGCAAAAATCTCGGCTGGTTTTCGGAGACATCCAGGATGCTCCAGCATCACCATTTCCTTTGCTGATGCAACAAGAGGGCACAGAGTCACCCTTAAATATTTCCTACTCCTAAAAAAGGGAAAATGAACCCAAAGGAACAATAGGGCAGTTTCCGGCAGAGGGTGAAGAGGAATTCAGCCTTGGGGAACACTGAAGAGCAGCAGTTAAACAGCCCCAAAGGTCATGCCCAGTCCCTTTCTCCTGCTGGGAACAGACTAGGAAGGAAATTTTTCTCATATGGTCCTTTTACTCCACTTAACTCGACCACAGAATGACCCAAACAGCATCTGTGGGAATGGGCAGGTCACAGATGCAGCATCAGAGCTCCCCAACAGAGCACACACCGGACTTGGATGTCTTGTTTGCAAGGTACAAAGCTGCCCATGCTGACAAAACGCGTCACATAGCTGCCGTGTCCTTGACACCTCCTGTGTGGCTGGTGACTCACTGTCAGCAGCAGTTCTCCTGGGGTTCTGTGGGAGCATCTTGCTTGCACAGTCCCCCCAGTCACAGATTTCTTTGGTTGAAAAAGACCTTCGAGACCATCGAGTCCAACCTTACCTGTCCACTACTAAATTGTTTCCCATCACACCTCATCTATTTGTCAACACATCTCCTCCACTGGATCCACCACCCAGAGCCCAGGAATGAGCATCTCCACAACCATGAGCTTCTCAGAGATTATCTCTCACTTGGGAGGAACCACATGGTAAACTCTGCAGCCACGGCTCCATGCCTTGAAAATTTTAGTTGCCTTTATAAAGGGAGAAGGCAGTGTTTGAAGAGCAATAGCTCAGGGTGCCTGCCACACAACAGACCAGAATACGCAAATGTCCTCCTCATTCCCTGTAACATTAGTGCTGACAGAGACCTGGGAATGAGCCCGTGCAGCCTCCTAGCCTGCAATACCTGCACACCAGGGACACCATGATCTGAACCATCACAAATTCAGAGACAGACTTCATCTTCCCAGTGGGAAATCAGACCCTCTCTCCTAAAAGAAAATCAGAGGGATTTTCGTGTTTGAAAACTGACAAACTGCAGGGATATTCCTGAGCACCCCACAGGTCCCTGCACAGCCAGGGCTCACAGACAGGTTAAGGATCCCTGACCCTTCCTGCCACATTATTGTCTGGAAGGGGAGGATAATGCAGATCCTGCTCTTACAAAAAACATGTTTCTGATGCTAATACAGCGCTCATTAGAATCCAGCCCAGAAGAGCAACAAAAGGCAGGGACAGGAATTAGAGTACTGGTGACAGATTTGGGGACACTGGTAACACTGCAGTCTGAAGCCCAGACCCAATAACCCCAGCTGCTTACAAAATAAGTAGTAGTTAGTGACATAAAATCCTAGAACGGTTTGGGTTGAAAGGATCCTCAAAGTCCATCCAGTTCCACCACCTGCCATGGGCAGGGACACCTCCCACTTGAGCTGGTTGTTCCAAGCCCCATCCAGCCTGGCCTTGAACCCCTCCAGGGATGGAGCAGCCACCACTGCTCTGGGCAGCCTGGGCCAGGGCCTCCCCACCCTCACACCAAAACATTTATTTCTAAGATCTCATCTCAATCTTCCCTCTTTCAGTTGAAAATGTTCCCCCTCATCCTCTCCTGCACTCCCTGATCAAAGAGCCCCTCCCCAGGTTTCCTGGAGCCCCTTCAGTGCTGGAAGCTGCTCCAAAGTCTCCCTGCAGCCTTCTCTTCTCCAGGCTGAACAACCCCAACTCTCTCAGCATGTCCTTGTATGGGAGGTTTTCCAGCCCTCAGATCACCTCAGTGGTCTCCTCTGGACTCATTCTAACAGATCCATGTCCTTTCTGTGCTGAGGACTCCAGAGCTGAACTCAGGGCTACAGATGAAACAGGGTGTGACAGAGCCAAACAACGGGGAAAGCCTCAACTCCAACCTTGATGGAGAGAAATGTCAGGATCTGAAAGTTGTCCTGAAACGACAGAGCACCATGCCTGCCAGAAAGTGGGCAAAGCAAAGAGAGATGAGGCATCCCACCAAAGCTGGAGGGAGACAGAAAGCAGCAAAGGGAACTGCCAGGCAATACTGCAACCTCTTGTCACGGAGTGCTCTGCAGCACACCAAACGTATTACAGCCATACGCCCCAGGATTTCTACAGCCTTCTCTCATGGGAGCACCACGATGTCTCTCTCACTGCAAACTCCCAAGGTGAAGGAAAGGAAAAAACTGTTCCATGGCAGGCAACAAGCAGTCATCTGGAAAATGCTTGACTGAAACAACAGCAAATCAGCTTGGGTAATTAACCTCTGCTCCTTATTCTTATGATGCACATACAAAAATGAGTAAATTACTAAAGATCCCAGCTGGCATACCTTCAAGATAGACATGATCAGGATGAAGGGAATGGTATTTGCACGAGCTGAGGTGGCATTTCTGGGCCTGTCTCCAGATTTTATTACTGGAAACCTGTCCCTCGGGAGGAGGCTGTTCTGCTGGATTTACTGGCAGAGGAATCTCCAGCTCAGGCAGGCACAGGGTGCTTCTGCCCTGTCCAGGCCCTGTGCCCTGTCTCACGTACGCTGCTCACAAAGGTTCAGAGGAGCCTGTTCAGATGCAAACCTCACTCTGGCAAACTGGGAGGAAGCTCTGGAACCTCCATGTAGAAGTGCCTGCTGGCAGCTCTGGTGGAGCATCACCGAGTGTCTAGGACTCCAGGAGCAGCCCAAGCAGTTCATCCAGACTTCTCACAAGCATGCTGGAAATCACGCCTGTGGCAGCTGACAAAGGAAACAAATGGGAGCCACAAGTCCCTTCCTGGCACCATTGCCATGTCACAAGGGCAGCTGGCATCACCCCAGCCTGCCTGTCATCCTTTCTATGGGGCACAACAAGGATTAGGAGTGGCAACAGATTCCCACAGAACAGTCAGCACACGCTTTGGCTTTGGGAACACATCCATGGGGTGAACGAACACAATTATCTTTATGCAATGTTGCACATTTCAGGTTTGCTGTGCATAAGCAGCAGATCCCTCCCTGACGGTTCGGCTACCAGATAAGGTTTCTCCCCAGAGGGAAGGCTGGGCTTGTACACTTGGGAAGTTTACTCAAGCAGAGATTTTATCATGAGAATGTGGAGCAAAAGAAAAGCTGTATCCATGCTCTCACTGCACACACAGGTCCTGAGGCACACGCCAACAGGCTCCTTCAGAGCTCTCCCTCCCACAAAGCCTCCTGCCATCCAGTTGTCCTAGCACTGTTCTGTGGGGTAAGAAGGGGCATCCTTGGTACCATGCAGGGTGAGGGTTATTAGAAAGACAAGCCATCACAGGCCGAGGACAGGGCGTGACTGCCCTGCTCTAGGGAGTTTCTGCAGCTCTGTTTATATAACAGCCTTGATAAGTATCTTCCACTTGTTCTAAAGATGCATTAAGGTGGCATCAGGAGGTGCCACAATGTAGGCAGACTGACAGAAGAAACAGGGAGAGCAGAGTAGTGCTGTGCTTGCCCACAGGAGAGAGCAGATCACTTCCATGCAGCAGGAAAGGGGTCTGCATCAGGGCTGGGAACAAACGCACACCACAGAAAACCCTTCCTCTCACCATCCAGAGCTGGCTGATTGTCACTAATGGCACCGTTCCTACTCAGCACCTCAAGTGACTCCCAAGACACCCGATAACCCCGCAGAGGCTGAGCCCCCCTGGATCCTCAGGGAAAAAAAGGACAGATGCTGCCACAGGGCACGCTGCCCTTCTGCAGGGAGGTGCAAGGAGGAGCAACCTTCATCCCTGAGTGCCATAGCATCACAACAACTCCTCACCATGCCCGGTCCAGCAAGGCAATCCTCCTGGGAACCATCATGTCATGTCATTTCATGTCATGTCCTGTTTTCTCAAGTTCATTCTCCACCCACTCCAGCATATGTATTTCTGCTGCTGTTTCTACTGCAACTCTTTAAACTTCCATCCGACCGGTTACTGACCTGCCTGAGAATGTGACCCAGCTGCACATATTTTTAGGCTTAACTATGTATTTGTGCTGAGGCAGAACACAAATATGCTGGTTTCAGGCTCCCAGCCTCAACAGGGAGCATGGGAGGAGCTATTTTGGTACGGAAAGGGCAGCTCCACATTTTTTCTCTGCCTCAGAAGAGGCATCAAACTCTTCCCAAGGCAGAACTTGCTCTTGCACTTTGGAAGAGGCAGCCATGGCAATCCCAGAGTCGCAGGCTGGGAATCCAGGCACAGGCAGCCTCAGCATCCATGGAGATGCCAATGCTGCGTTCGGCCCCTTTCAGGTCTCTAATCTCATCAACATTCCTCGGCAGTTCCCCTAAAGAAGGATCTGTTATTGCAGGCTGTGAGTTCCCACACAGGCCATACCAAGGCAGACTGTTTGCTGAGTGCAAGCAAAGAGGGAGGGGGACTCGCAACTCACAATGTTATTCTTGTCTTGAAAGCACATCTGCTTAAGAGACAGAAGCCGCAGCAAAGGACTGGCAGCCGTGCACTCCCCTGTTGAGAGCTGCAGCACAGAGAAGGGCATGGTGGCTCTGCTGAACCTGTGAGCACTGATCTTCGCAGCAGCACAGGTCATTGCAGCCACTGCAGTTCTCAGCAGCGGTGCATCCTGCTGGCCCAAAACGGCCAGAAAATTCTTCTCCAGCTGCTTACCAAGATGGTAGTGACCACGTGCAAGGCACAATGCCAGGTGTGGCTCTCCCCCTGTGCTGCTGGCGTAGATGGCCCTACCAGAAATGGGCAGCTCTACTCTTGCTGCTGCATATCTCAGTGCAAAGATGCAGATAAATGGCCTCGGGTCACACCACTATTCTGCCTGCCTGCACTGAGAGGTCACAGACACAGAAGGAAGGCAGAATCTCTCAGCATAAAAGCGTGTGAACCAAAAGCAAAGAACTGAGCCCAGGCTGCCAGGTACAGAGTAGCTTCCATCCTATCATAGATAGGATCTTGGAATGGTATGGGTTGGAAGGGATCTTAAAGCTCATCCAGATACACCCCCACCCTCCCATGGACAGGGACACCTCCCACTGGATCCAGTTGTTCAAACAACAAAATCTTAAACTGGAAAAACAAATACCCCACCAAGGTACTGGGCAAAGCCTCAGACATGCCAGCAGTGATGCTGTAGCATCCCGGCATCGGGCTGCAGTATTGCCTGAGCCCATCTCTCTCGCAGGTGGTGCCCAGTGCCAGGAAAGGGGCTCTGTGGGGCTGCCAGGGTGGAGGGCAGGAGGAGCAGGGCGCTGGGGTGTGGACAGCAGGTTTGATGCCTGCATCACAGCAGGAATGCACCAAGAGCAAGTCCCTGGGAAGGAGGTCAGAGATCTGCTGAGCACGGCAGCAGCTCCGCTCCAAGCATGAGGCCTCTCAGAGCAGCCAGACCCGCAGACACTCCCTGATCCCACAGGGAACACAGCTATTGCATGGCTGAGTAAAGCCTACCTATCCAGTGCTCACCTGGTGGTAATTGCATTCCCTTTCACACCTCGGAAGCAGAGAAATGAAACTCGCCTACTCTTTGCAAAGCATTGCTAGTGATCACAAACCCATCCACCTTTCCTCCACCTGGCCTCGAGGAAGGAAGCTCTTCCTGACAGGTCTGGGACACCGGCACTGCAGGTCGGGGAGGCACCCAGCCTTTGGGAACAGCACACCCAAGACATCAGGCATCCCGTCAAACAGGAGTTTCCTCTGCCACAGGACACCGGTGCTGCTCAGAGGAGTTGTTTCTGTGCCGAGCACATTAAGCCAAAAGGCAGCAAAGAATGAATTTGCCAGAACTGATCCTGAAGAGCAGCAAGGCTCCATGGCCTTCGTAAGACTCAGGAGCAAAGGTGCTGGGGCACGACAGCTCCCCAGAGCCAAAGCACTGTCCACCCAGCACAGCAGGCAGACTGCACCCCCCTTCTCTCACACACAAAGATGTCAAACTGTTTTTTAATGAGAATGGTGGATGAGAAGTGCAACATGAGCTGGCAATGTGCGCTTGCAACCCTGAAGGCCAGCCTGGGCTGTATCCAAAGAAGCGTGGCCAGCAGGGCGTGGGAGGGGATTCTCCCCCTCTATTCCACTCTCATGAGACCCCACCTGGACCCCTGTGGTCAGGTCTGGAATCAGCACAGGAAGGACATGGATCTGTTGGAGTAAATCCAAAGGAGGCGACAGAGACAATCTGAGGGCTGGAGCACCTCTGCTATAAGGACAGACTGAGAGTTGAGTTGTCCAGCCTAGAAAAGAGGAGGCTCCAGGGAGACCTTAGAGCAGCTTCCAGCACTGAAAGGGGCTCCAGGAAAGCTGGGGAGGGACTCTTGATCAGGGAGCTCAGGGACAGGACAATGGGGAATGGTTTTCAGCTGAAAGAGGGAAGATTGAGATGAGCTCTTAGGAAGAAATGTTTTTCTATGAAGGTGGAGAGGCCCTGGCCCAGGTTGCCCAGAGCAGGGGTGGCTGCCCCATCCCTGGAGGAGTTCAGGTTGGATGGGGCTTGGAGCAACCGGATCCAGTGGGAGATGTCTCTGCCCATAGCAGGGGGTTGGAACTGGATGGGCTTTGAGGTCCCTTTCAACCCAACCCATTCCGTGATTCTATGAGTCTATTAAAGGAAGCTTTAGAAAATGGCATGTAGCACAACACAGGCTTTCATGGTGGCCAGGACACCCCCCTACCCGTGCTGCAAAATGGCACCTGAAGTGATTTCACAGTGTGCCTGGAGGCTGGACAAACAGAAACAAACATGAAATGCAACCAGCACCTGCGGAGGAGGGACAAGGGTTCAAGCTCAAACTTCATTCCCTTTTCTCCCAGGCACATACCTAGATAAAAGCACTTCAGACAGAGCAGTCCTTGCATCTGCCCCATCTGAGCAGCAAACATTTCATCCTCAGGAAGGATTCTTAGTGCTGGAAACTTGCCAGAGTCACCCTCCAGCCTCAGAAAAACTAATCAATGGACAAAGGCTTAAAAGACATTTAAAGGAAATCAGAGGTCCCAATACAATTTGAGAGTCATTTGCTTCGCCTTCACTTCTGTCCAGCCTATGGCAATATTCCCCTAACTAGATTTATTGCCTGCCTGCACAGCCCGCACTCGCCACTTCATGCGAGGGGCTAAGTGTCCTTGCCCGTGGCAGGGGGGGTTGAATTGGATGGGCTTTAAGGTCCCTTCCAACCCAAACCATTTTATGATTTCTGGAGGAGACCTTCAGTTCCAGTCACTTATCTAAGAGAAGGTGAGGGCAATCTCCACAGGAGCGGAGCGCTTTCCCAGCACCTCCCTTCCCCCTCTTGCTGGGATGGAATTTATCATGAACAATAAGCCCCTGCTTGTGAAACTGCTTAAAAGAGATGGGAGGTAGCACAGAGACAAGGGAAAGTGCACCCCAGTCCCTGCCATTCTGCATGACAAGGGCAATTAGCCACTCTCAATCCCTTTGGCTCAGCTGGTTCAATTTGCTATTGTGCAAAAGTTCTTTTATCAAAGCTCCTGTTTACAAGTGTCTCCAAAGGGTAGTGGGAATTCAACAGGGCTTGCAGCCTACAGCTAAAAATATCAGTTTGATTACTAGGGAAAATTGCTGTGTATGGCTTTGCAGGACTGTTTGTTGAAGAAGGAGCTCCTGTCTATTTCAAATCAAAGCTACAACAGAAGGGAATTTAGCTGAAAAACTACCTAGTGAACTCTATCCACAACAAAGCTGAAGGTCTTGCATTTTGTACAAAGAGAAGGGAGAAAAAAAAATCAAAGTCCATTTCCTCTTCACTATAGAGAAAAACATTTGACAAGCATACCTTTTGTTGAAAAGGGTAAAAATGAATGTATGACAGCATCAGATGCAGGTATCAGGTACATACACACAGATTTACAGGGTTTTTATCATATTCTTTTCTTTTAACACTGGTAAGATCAAAGCCAAACATTCCAGAGAATTCCTAAAAAGCAGATAATGCATTGAATGTGCTGCTGCATCCTCCAAAGATGAAGTTTTCCACATCAAACACAGACATTCAGAGCAAAGCCATCCAGTGCCTAGCAAAGATACTCCACCTCATCCCCTTTCATAGGGTGAACAAGCCCATGGTTTGGAAGCCCCCGCCAGCCACAGGGGTCATCAAGCTGCTGGTGGACACAGAGGGTCGACCACCTCTCAGTCTCGGGGCACCCCAATCCAGACTGATCCCATTGGAGCAGCTCCAGGGAACCCTCTGCAGGGAAGGCTCCTGGGTTGACCAGGACGGCTTCTCCATTACCACATCTCAGGGACTTCACACAGCAACATCAGCCCAGCACCATCCACCATGCAACAACCACATTGTAGCCACAATTCCATGCTTCAAGCAAAGCTCCTAGTCAAATGCTGAGAAGGAATGCTTCATCCATGGCTCCAGCACCAAGAGCCAGCATCCTTATGGCTCACAGCACAGCATGCAAAGTGAAAGACCCCTTTTTGTCTCAGGGAATAAAAAGCAGCAAAAGCAACATCTCCGGGGTGAGGAAGCTCCAGAGCAGACTCAACGAACACCTTTAATGCATTAGAGTTAGTCTAAGACTCAGCAAAGCCACTGCTCCAGGCAGAGCTGTGCTGATCCTACGGCTGTAATTTGGTTGATGTAAAATTACAGCAAGGAATTTGAGTGTACGAGAGCAAAGAAAGTCCTAGACATTTTAATTTACTGTTGCTCCTGGACACCAAGAGGACTTCATTTGTGATAAGAACTCCAGAAATTATGGTGAAAGAGCATCCTTTGATGTACACACACCAACAGAGCACGACGTTCAACCGTGCTGTGCGTGCACAGCAGCCCAAGAGGGCTGTCAGAGGTAAATTAAAAGACGCGTGTGACCTTTGTTGGATACCAATATTGTTACTAGCTCTGCCTCAAGTACTTCACTCGCAATCCGTGCCTCCACAGAAAGACGGCATCGAGTTTAGGAAGGGGCTCAGTGGGCTGGGACAGCCGTGCCTGCAGGTTCTGCAGCATCACAGCCGTGGACACAAAACCAAACCAAACCAAGCAAACCTCCCAGGACGCCGGCTGCCGCCACAGTGAGGGAAGGGCAGCACTCTCCCACTGCACATTCGTCCCCAAGGCCAGTTCTCTTGCTTTTCCTACCGTGCCTTGCCTCTTTCCTGCTCCTCCCAGCCTCACCTTGTACCGTGGAGTCAGACCAGTTGTTCCTGAGCCGTGCCCAGGCACAATGGATCTGCTCCGATGGAAGCTACACCGGCTGCAGGCACCAGGCCCAGCACCAGCACAGTGGTCCCAGGCAGCAGCAATGCCTCCACAGACCACAGCGATGCTCCTTGGTCCTGGGTGATGACCCCAGCACCTGGAGATCCAAGCTACGCCCCCCCCGGATGCCAGTGATGCCCTGCGGTCCTGGGCGATGCCCCCCACACCAGGAGGTCTGAGTGATACCCTCCCAGGCCTTGGCAATGACCCCAGCACCGGTGGATCCAAGCTATGTCCCCTGGACCCAGGCAATGCCTCCAGCACCAGGAGATGCTCCCCCCGGAGCGGCATCCCCAGGCGATGCACCCCCAGAGCGATGAACCCAGGTGACGGTCCCCGAAGCCGGGAGATGCCCCCACAGGAGCGGCCGGACTGGGTGATGCTCGTCAGTCCCGATTGATGCCCCCGCACTGGAGGTACGGATCGATGATCCCCTGTATCGGTACACCCGATCGATGCCTCCCGGTCCCGGGGGGGCTCACAGGCTGCCGGGGCACAACCGCATCCCGGGCGCTCCCCTCGCCCCCTCCCCGGCTCTAGGGACGGTTGTTCCCCCCCCCCCGCCGCCGCCGTCTCCAGCGCACCTGAGGTGTCCCACATGTTGAGCTCGGTGCGCTGCTTGTCGATCTCGAAGCTGGCCGTGTAGTTCTCGAAGACGGTGGGCACGTAGCTCTGCGGAACGCAGGGGAGAGCAGAGGTGAGCCCCCCGCCCGGCCGAGCCCGCCGGCCCCCCCNGCCACCGGCACGCCGGGAGCCGACCCGCCCCCCCGGGGCATCCCCCGTCCCGGCTTCGCCTCTCCCGGTGCGGGAGCCGTCACTGCCCGCCCGCCGCCCCCTCGGGGCATCCCGCCCTCAGCTTTGACTCCCCCGGTACCGGTCGTAGCTCCGCCGTCCCGTCGGGACATCCCATCCCGTTCTTCGCTCCTCCCGGGACCGGGCACAGACCCACCGGGAGCCGCTCCCGCCGCCCCCTCTGGGGTCCCACCGTCGGCTTTGATTCTCCCGGTACTGGTCATAGCCCCACCAACACCTCGGGGCATCCCCCCACCGGCTTTGCTTCCCCCGGTACCGGCCACGGACCACCGGGAGCCTCCCCCTCAGGTGTTCCTGCTTTCCATTCTCCACCCCCCCTGCCCCGGGATGGACAGAGCATCTATAAATCACAGGCAGGGATCTTAATCAGCAGAACTATTCACAGAATCACGGAGTGGTTTGGGTCGGAAGGGACCTCAAAGCCCATCCAGTGCCACCCCTGCCAGGGGCAGTGACACCTCCCACCGGATCAGGGGCTCCAAGCCCCATCCAACCTGGCCTTGAACCCCTCCAGGGATGGGGCAGCCACCCCTGCTCTGGGCAGCCTGGGCCAGGGCCTCCCCACACTCACAGGAAAACATTTCTCCCTAAAATCTCACCTCACATCCCTCTTTCAGCTTCGAACCGGTTCCCCCTCCCCGTCCTCTCCCTGCACTCCCTGATCCAGAGCCCCTCCCCAGCTTTCCTGGAATCCCCTTCAACACTGGAAGCTGCTCAAAGGTCTCCACAGAACCTTCTTTTCTCCAGACTGAACAAGCTCAAAAAAAGAGGGAGTGGGGGGTGGATTGAAAAAGCAAAACCTCCTCTACCACCAGTGTTTTGCTGGTCATACTGCAGAAAGATTTACTGTAATGGCAAACTTTCATTTGTCAGAGACAAGCTGTCTGTCACAAAATGCAGTAAAAACAGAAGCAATGAAGACAAAGCAAGTCTGGAGGAGTGGAAATTAAAATGTTTTGGCAGCAAAACCAGATTTATTAATGTATTGAGGGGACAGTTTGTTTTTACTGAAATCACAGTCATTTTTAATATATAAATATTGGTTGCATAAAGTCAGAATGAGTAAAGAACAGTGAGATTGTAGAATCACAAAATCATGGAATGGTTTGTGTTGAAAGGGACCTCAAAGCCCACTCAGTCCCACCCCTGCAATGGGCAGGGACACCTCCCACTGGATCCAGTTGCTCCAAGCCCCATCCAACCTGGCCTTGAACCCCTCCAGGAATGGGGCAGCCACCCCTGCTCTGGGCAACCTGTTCCAGGGCCTCCCCACCCTCACAGCAAAACATTTCTTCCCAAGATCTCATCTCAATCTCCTCCTTGTCCGTTCCTCCTTGTCCTGTCCCTGCATTCCCCATCAAGCTCCCCCTTCCCAGCTTTCCTGAAGCATGGAATGGTTGGATGGTGCAAGTCATGGTGTCGTGTGGGTACCCAGCAGGTCTGAGCACTGCTTGCTTTCTGCTGGGTCCACCAACCATGCACTGGACAGGTCAGTGGGCACTTCGGAGAGCCAGCTGCCTTTACACAGTCATGGGCCACACAGTCCTGTGTCTTGGGATGCTCCTCCATGGCAAGGGCCAAACAAAGAGCAGGGCTGAAGGGCCATTCTTAGTGTGTTTGGCTGGACAAACCCCTCTCTTGTTATCATCACCTACCAGGCAGGACCTCAGGGCTGCGCGGATGAGGCTGTCCTGGAATCACAGTAGTGTGGCTCACATCCTCGCCTGGCTTGACTCGGATGTTGGATGGGCCAGGAGGGTGTTGTCTGCCAATTCCTCGTTCCATAGTGTTGTGACAAGTCTTGCTGCTCTATCTCCATCCCTCCCAGCCTCGCCTTAAACAATATGAGTAACTATCACATGCTTGTTTCCTTCCCCTCTCCCCAGGGAAAGGAGCTTGTGCAGGGCTCTGTCATGTTTTGCAAGCCCTGTTAGGCTTTTTTTGCCTGCTTAGATGTGTGCACGTCACTCAGATCGTACAGCAAGAGAAGTTAATTATGCTGCTGACTACTGGGTGTGCTAGGTGGCTGTGGGGTCACCTGGAGCAAGCTGTACCCCTGACTGATATGTTGCTTCTGAAGGCTTTTCCCCCTATTTCTCAATAGGAATTAAGGGGTTTTTTTCTTCCAGCCAGCAGGTCATTGTGACCCTGCCCCAGAGCAAGCAGGAAACCTTCTGTAGTGAATACTCGGACCCTCACAAACCACCAGCCACATCCTTCTTTCCCTGGGGACAGCGAGCAGCTGGGAGCTGCTTTTGCTGGGAGCTGCTTTTGCTAGGAGCCACTTGAGGCACTGTCAGTGCCGAGCCCTGAGTCCCATTTGGTGCAATGCACCTTTTGGCAGGCAACACATGCAAAACATGCCAGGCAACCTCCATCCTGGTGTAAATTTTCAGAGCAAGATGCAGAGGGAGCCGTNCCCTCAGCTTTGACTCCCCCGGTACCGGTCGTAGCTCCGCCGTCCCGTCGGGACATCCCATCCCGTTCTTCGCTCCTCCCGGGACCGGGCACAGACCCACCGGGAGCCGCTCCCGCCGCCCCCTCTGGGGTCCCACCGTCGGCTTTGATTCTCCCGGTACCGGTCATAGCCCCACCAACACCTCGGGGCATCCCCCCACCGGCTTTGCTTCCCCCGGTACCGGCCACGGACCACCGGGAGCCTCCCCTTCAGGTGTTCCTGCTTTCCATTCTCCACCCCCCCTGCCCCGGGATGGACAGAGCATCTATAAATCACAGGCAGGGATCTTAATCAGCAGAACTATTCACAGAATCACGGAGTGGTTTGGGTCGGAAGGGACCTCAAAGCCCATCCAGTGCCACCCCTGCCAGGGGCAGTGACACCTCCCACTGGATCAGGGGCTCCAAGCCCCATCCAACCTGGCCTTGAACCCCTCCAGGGATGGGGCAGCCACCCCTGCTCTGGGCAGCCTGGGCCAGGGCCTCCCCACACTCACAGGAAAACATTTCTCCCTAAAATCTCACCTCACATCCCTCTTTCAGCTTCGAACCGGTTCCCCCTCCCCGTCCTCTCCCTGCACTCCCTGATCCAGAGCCCCTCCCCAGCTTTCCTGGAATCCCCTTCAACACTGGAAGCTGCTCAAAGGTCTCCACAGAACCTTCTTTTCTCCAGACTGAACAAGCTCAAAAAAAGAGGGAGTGGGGGGTGGATTGAAAAAGCAAAACCTCCTCTACCACCAGTGTTTTGCTGGTCATACTGCAGAAAGATTTACTGTAATGGCAAACTTTCATTTGTCAGAGACAAGCTGTCTGTCACAAAATGCAGTAAAAACAGAAGCAATGAAGACAAAGCAAGTCTGGAGGAGTGGAAATTAAAATGTTTTGGCAGCAAAACCAGATTTATTAATGTATTGAGGGGACAGTTTGTTTTTACTGAAATCACAGTCATTTTTAATATATAAATATTGGTTGCATAAAGTCAGAATGAGTAAAGAACAGTGAGATTGTAGAATCACAAAATCATGGAATGGTTTGTGTTGAAAGGGACCTCAAAGCCCACTCAGTCCCACCCCTGCAATGGGCAGGGACACCTCCCACTGGATCCAGTTGCTCCAAGCCCCATCCAACCTGGCCTTGAACCCCTCCAGGAATGGGGCAGCCACCCCTGCTCTGGGCAACCTGTTCCAGGGCCCCCCCACCCTCACAGCAAAACATTTCTTCCCAAGATCTCATCTCAATCTCCTCCTTGTCCGTTCCTCCTTGTCCTGTCCCTGCATTCCCCATCAAGCTCCCCCTTCCCAGCTTTCCTGAAGCATGGAATGGTTGGATGGTGCAAGTCATGGTGTCGTGTGGGTACCCAGCAGGTCTGAGCACTGCTTGCTTTCTGCTGGGTCCACCAACCATGCACTGGACAGGTCAGTGGGCACTTCGGAGAGCCAGCTGCCTTTACACAGTCATGGGCCACACAGTCCTGTGTCTTGGGATGCTCCTCCATGGCAAGGGCCAAACAAAGAGCAGGGCTGAAGGGCCATTCTTAGTGTGTTTGGCTGGACAAACCCCTCTCTTGTTATCACCTACCAGGCAGGACCTCAGGGCTGCGCGGATGAGGCTGTCCTGGAATCACAGTAGTGTGGCTCACATCCTCGCCTGGCTTGACTCGGATGTTGGATGGGCCAGGAGGGTGTTGTCTGCCAATTCCTCGTTCCATAGTGTTGTGACAAGTCTTGCTGCTCTATCTCCATCCCTCCCAGCCTCGCCTTAAACAATATGAGTAACTATCACATGCTTGTTTCCTTCCCCTCTCCCCAGGGAAAGGAGCTTGTGCAGGGCTCTGTCATGTTTTGCAAGCCCTGTTAGGCTTTTTTTGCCTGCTTAGATGTGTGCACGTCACTCAGATCGTACAGCAAGAGAAGTTCATTATGCTGCTGACTACTGGGTGTGCTAGGTGGCTGTGGGGTCACCTGGAGCAAGCTGTACCCCTGACTGATATGTTGCTTCTGAAGGCTTTTCCCCCTATTTCTCAATAGGAATTAAGGGGTTTTTTTCTTCCAGCCAGCAGGTCATTGTGACCCTGCCCCAGAGCAAGCAGGAAACCTTCTGTAGTGAATACTCGGACCCTCACAAACCACCAGCCACATCCTTCTTTCCCTGGGGACAGCGAGCAGCTGGGAGCTGCTTTTGCTGGGAGCTGCTTTTGCTAGGAGCCACTTGAGGCACTGTCAGTGCCGAGCCCTGAGTCCCATTTGGTGCAATGCACCTTTTGGCAGGCAACACATGCAAAACATGCCAGGCAACCTCCATCCTGGTGTAAATTTTCAGAGCAAGATGCAGAGGGAGCCGTGCTGTGACTAACACCACGTATGGTGAGGCGACAGATGGCTCCCACACATTTGCTCCTGAAAACGCTTCCCCAGCAGCAGGATCCTCCCTTGCCAATCCATGCTCTCAGGGGTTTTAATTGCTATTATGAATGAACTTTATTCTGTTATACATGTGTTATTGCCTGTACAAAGAATTAAGAAGACATTCTCAGGACCCATACAGTGAAATGAGAAGGATGGTTGGAGTCAATGATCTCAGAGGTCTTTTCCAGCCTTAATAATTCTGTGAAGACATACTCAGGTCCTGTTCTAGGGAAATGCAAGGGGAGAATCCGACTGTTACCAAAGGACCAACAGCCTGAAACCCAGAGCCTGTCACATCTTGTGCCAGCACAAAGCCTCCAAGAACAGTCCTCTGTAGCCAGTCAAGGGCCCTGTATTGAATTTTAGATGTGATAAAGCAGGTGAATTTACCAAGCGTGGAATCTCCTGTGTTCTGCCATATGGTTGTGATCCCTCCAAGATGCATGCATGTACCTCATCAGAGGTGCCTGAGTGTCACCCTGAGGGCACAGCATTCATGCCCATCACATTATGCAGCGAGAATTGCTCTGGATTTTACAATGTGTTCATTGTTAACTGCATATGTATCTTTTCTGTGCCTTCTATCTCAGTCTGCAACATCTTGTTTGTGCTGGTAAGCTTATAAACTTGGACAGAAATAAGGGGCAGACTTTAATTTCTCCTGAGTTAAGTATCTTTTTGGACTTGGCGTTAGAAACTTGCCAGGCAAAACTGCAGAGCAGCACTGTCTGTTAACACTCAGCAGTCAAATAATTCAGTCACAAACGGTGTGTTATTTGATGATTTCTCCTGTAAGATGAAGAGGTAGAGAAGCAGTAGAGTTTGAACACAGGCAGGAAAAAGATACAAATCAACAGCAATTAAGAAGGTTAAAAGAAAGAAAAAAAATCCGCTTTCATGTGTCCAGCCTGTTTACATTCCATGCTGGAATAACGCTGATATGACTCACTGCTGGCATTAATGAAGTTTGCACCTCTGGGTGAGCGGTTTAATTTATCTCAGCACGCCAAAGCTCATTATAACAGTCCATAAATGCTATCAGATGAAAGCAGCATCCTTCAGCAGTCTTGGGGATTAAAGCAAGGAGGCATTCAACTAACAAGGCTTGTGCTGGAAAAGGCTGCAGTCAGAGCATGTGTGTTGTAGGCTGAGGCGGCACAATACCTCAATACCACAATACAAATGACTGCTGCGGGTGTCTCGGTATCAAGAGAGCGATCTGGAGGCACTGCAGTGCTCCTCTGAATGGAGGTGAGCAACTCTCTCTCTTCCCTCTCAAGACACCTCTCCTCAGGATTCATCAGGCCCAGCACCAGGTGGAGGAGTGCAGGTGAGCTGGGGGCACCCCACTGACTGCTGTTCTACAGGAAAAAAGAGGGGCAGGGGCTGGCAGCACAACAAGGGTCCAGGAGAGGAGGAAGAAAAATGGCTGATTATCTGATTCCGTCCCCCTGGGTGTGGAAACTTCCCCCCTTAATCCTGAGCCAGACACTTGAGATGCAGCTTCCGCCACTGTACTGGCCTTCCCTTAACCATGCTTGGGTGGAGGCTGTGCAGCACACACACAATTGTTGCCATCATGCCCTTTCTGCCAGGGCTACTGGTCACTGCCAGGGTGGCTGCAGCTCTGGCGCACAGAATTGGCTGTTGGGGTGACAGAGTGAGCCCAGCTGGATGCTCCTGGGAAGAGGTGTTTGATGTTCCTCCAGCCGTACAAGTGACCACCACCACCCTTGTGCTTGAAATCAACAGTCAAAAGGAATATATTTCCAGTTTTGCAATTCTTTTTTCCTGTAGAGGTGAAGACGGCAGGCAATGAACAACAATAAATCTTCAAAACTTCATCCACTGCTTATCTCAAAAACAAATTGGGGAAAAATAGTTTTCTTTTTAAAATCTCCTTTTAAGCAGATGAGCACAGTGAGGCGGCATCCTATGGACTGTGTGTGCCCAGGCCATGTTGGGTCCCTCCCTTATGCCCGGAGCCTATGGATGGGGCTTCCACGGGGGCTCTTCCAGCCAGTCTGGGTGAGCGGATGATCTCAGGCTCTACTGCTTGGCTGCTGCACCCTACTGTGTCTCAGAACCATGCCACTTTTCCTTGCAAAGCAGCTGGCGTGTTCAGCAGCATGAGGACTTGCTGGGAACCCAGACCCTTGAGCAGCAGCAGTTTTCAGTGGCACAAAGGAAAACGTCTCCCATTGCAACACACCCAGTGCTGCCCAGTCCTGCGTGTCATACAATTGCCTGGTTCCATGAAAGCCACCACAGAATCATGGAATGGGTTGGGTTGGAAGGAACATCAAGCCCATTCAGTTCCATCCCCTGCCATGGGCAGGGACACCTCACACTGGCTCAGGGTTCCCAAACTCCAAACCCTAAACATATCACATTGCTTTTGAGAGACTGCAGTGAAGCCCAAATTTGCCATCCTCTCCTGTTGCCATCAGGTGGTTGGTTAAGCCAGACCTTGTTGAGGTGATTTCTCTTTCCTGGCAACCACCTTTACTTGTGTTCTACCCTCTCATGACTGATTGTTTTCAGTGCTCTGTGTTTGAATCATAGAATCATGGAATCATTTGGGTTGGAAGGGACCTCCAAGCCCATCCAGTTCCAATGCCCTGCCATGAGAAGGGACACCTCCCACTGGATCCGATTCCTCCAAGCCTCATCCAACCTGGCCTTGAACACCTCCAGCGATGGGGCAGCCAAAGCTTCCCTGGGCAACCTGGGCCAGTGTTTCACCACCCTCACAGGAAAACATTTCTTCCTACTATCAAATGAGCACATGAAGGGGAAGTTTGTGCATTTTCATTGAGATAAGACATGCTGTCCAAATAATCGAAGTCTAATGGGTGCACAGCATGAGGCTATGCTAAGCCTGTAATTTTGGGACTATAATTGCCAGTAAATGATTGATGCTGTGGTGGAAGGTTGAAGTTAAGGACAAGGATTATCCTTTCCCAGGGTTTCTCCAAGGACTGCAGTAGAGAAGGTGCCTGCCTCTGGAGGAGGAGATGGTGGGATGCTGTTCTGTGCACACCTGGAAACTGGCCTGGCAGCAGCTGTGCCACTTGCTTGTGCTGCTTCCTCGGCCTCTGCTCTTTGGATTTGGGCAGGGGAGCAGCCCCAACCCAGCTAAGGTGGTGAGCACTGTGGGAATTCTCTCTGCTGGAAGATTTCTTCAGTTTTCCATCACTGTGAGGAGGGAACCGAGGTTCACTGCACATTGGTTATCACTTGACAGTCGCCTCCATTGTCTCCGTGATCAAAACAGCAGTGCAGGGAACTGCGACTGTGAGTGACAGGTATGTCTGTACGTCTGAGGGGCTGTGTCAGATCTCTTCAACCCGCTGCTCTACCTGTCAAATCTAAATGTAATTTACTGTGATACGGGCATGGTGTCATCTAGGAAGCACAGCATTCCTGGTATGTGTGATGCAGCTGGGAGATCTCATCTGTGTTTGCCTCCATGTGCATCCCAGCACTCTGCAGACACAGGTAAGGAAAAGGCAGACTGAGGCAGGAGGAATCCTTCCCTTGAGTTCCTGACAAGCCTAGGTAGATGGACTGAGGTCAGCGGTTGTTGTAGATCTAGGATGCCAAAATCTACAGCCCTGAAAATATCACTATGGGTGCTGGCAGCCCATGGGCTCTGACCACAGCCGCTGCATTGCCCTGGTAGCATCTTGGGGAGCATGGACAGCACCAGCCGGGCAGATACAGGGCGACAGCAGCACCAGGTCAGAGCCTGGGTGGAAAACCTCGCCTCTGAGCACTTTGCCTGCAGCCCAGCATGGAGATGCCCCACGGGTGGGCAATCAGCATCTGGCCCTGAGCAGGGTCTTGGGCAGCCTTGAGGAGTGAGGGAAGGCTTTGGTGGGGTCCCAGTGAGCCCCAAAGCCAAGGCCATGCTCCCACAGGCTGCTGCTCAGCAAACTTCTCCCAGGCTTTCTTATCTCCTGCCCACTCATTGTTTCAGTGACCGTGAGAGCAGAGAAGAGGGACAGCCAGAGCCCTGTGTGAAAATAAAGGGAGGTGGAACACAGAGCCAGGCAGGGTGAAAGAACCAGGCAGGCCAGGTTCTGTGGGCACATCCTCTTTATGCCCTCCCAGAGGCTCAGGGGAGCAACCAGAGGCTGTGGAAAAGCAGGCAGGGAGTTCGGGGTTATCAGACAGCTGAGCGTCTGGGAGAAAGATAGAGAGAACTGTGTCCTTGGTGGGAAGTGCATACCTCTGGCTGTAAATCAGCGCTGTTCAGAAGGCCCCAGCTCCTCCGCTGCCCAGAGAAAGCCCACATTTGGAGAGCCTGCTGAGAAATGATGTTGAGGAGGGGGCATCAATTCCACTGGGAAAACTGGTTGCTTTCTTTGGCTCAGGCTTCCCCATGCCAGTGCACATGTGTCCCATCCTGGGTGAGCAGCAGCCCCATCCTGTGTTGTGCTGTGCTGGGCATTGCAGATCTTCCAGCTCAGAGCATGCCAGCTGCGAATGCCTAGTGCAAACAGGAGCACCGGCACCTCCCCGTCAGCTCTGCACAAACGGCAGCTCTCCAGAACTGCTCCTCTTACATTCTACAGCTTAAACACTGGGAAAACTACCTCAGTAGAACTTGAACTGAACCAGGTAAAGGAAGATTTACAGAGAAAATTGCAGAATCATGGAATCATTGAGGTTGGAAAAGATCTCTAAGATTATCCAGTCCAATCATCAGCTCAACACCATCGTGCCTACTAAACCATGTCCCAAAGCACCATGCCCTGGGCAGCCTCTTCAAGTGCTTCACCACTCTGTCTTTTGCTAATATCCAAGCTAAACCTGCCTGGTGCAACTTGAGGCCATTTCCTCTCATCCTCTCACTTGTTACTTGGGAGAAGAAACCAGCACCCACCACAATCTCCTTTCTAGGAGATGTAGAGAGCAATGAGGTCTCCCCTCAGCCTCTTCTTCTCCAAGCTAAACAGCTCTAGGCTTCTCAGCCACTCTCAGAACCCCTGGGCTCGAGATCCTTCCCCAGCTCCATTCCACTTCTCTGGACACCCTTCTGCAGTCCTTCAATGTGTCCCCTCTTCTGCAGTCCCCCCTTCTGTGTCCCTCTCTTGGAATGAGAGGCCCAAAACTGAACACAGGTTTTAAAGTGCAGCCCCACCAGTGCTGAGTACTAAACCAAATTGATGAGGAAAGACTGACCCAGGAGAACAAAAGAGACAAAGGCAGCAAGAGCAGTCTGTCTGATCAGACCTGCTACTGTGCAAAAATACCCCTGAAAAACCTGCTTTAGAGCTGCAGACAGCTGGAACAGGCTGGCAGGAGTCTGCCTTCCAACCCCCCTGCCCTCATCTACCAATCTCTGAACCTTTGGGAGTCATCTCATCCTTCCCATCATGTTTCATCCACCACAAGAACCCCAACAACAGTGAAAATAAATTACTGAGAGGACAAATGCTAGGCAGGCTTCTAGGAAGAACAGTAGGAGACGAGAGGATTGTGCTTTGACTTCTTCTTCCTAATTTTGGGCATGGGAGATGCACAGACATCAGGGAGGGACCCCTGTATTTCTCAGAGCTAAGCAACAGCAAAGGTGTAAAATGACTCTCCAATCCAGACTGTGATCCTGTCATGCAACTGGACGTAAGCCTCCTCCTTGTTCGCATCGCAGCCATCCAAACATCCATCAATATGCCACGCAGCAGAGCCAGACACTGTGCAGCCCCCTCCGAGTCTCTGCCCTCCTTGCTGCTTTCCTGCCTTTGTGCTTGTCTTCCTGAGCAGCCCCAGCCTGCACAGCTCCATGGCCAGCGCAGCCTGGAGCTCAGCCCTGCAGGTTAAGGCCACAGTCATGCAAAACTGCTGCTGGCTGTGGTCCACAGGCTGCATTCGCGTGACAAGTGGGATTGCTGTCACAAACAAGCCCCTGGAAGTGCTGGGGTTTGCTAATCCATGGAGCAGACAGAGCCTTACATCAGATGCCGTCAGCAGTGCTGGGAGTGCCCTGCCCAAAGCAGGCATCATGCCAGGTTTTGCTTGGCTTGGGAATTCTGGAGCACTGGAGTGGCACAGAAACTTCACCAGTACATCTTTTGATTATCCTTCGGGTGGTCTTTGCTTTCTTTTTGTGATGTTATTCTTTTTAAGGGGTTTTTTTGACTTGTCTTGAGCCATCACCCTGCGATGGCCGTGGTTGTGAGGGACAAGGATGTGCTCACCAGGAAAGGGGTAAACGAGGCACGGATCCAACTATGCCCTCACATACAAAAGTGCACTGCGTGTCCAGAGGAGGGCAACAAGGCCTGTGAAGGGCCTGGAGCACAAGTTTTCCAAGACGCAGCTGAAGGAACTGGGTTGTTTAACTTGGAGGAGGCTAAAGGGCGACTTTATTGGTCTCTACAATTACATGAAAGGAGGTTGTAGCAAGGTGGCTGCTGGTCTCTTCAAGTGATCGGATGAGAGGAAATGGCCTCAAGTTACATCATGGGAGGTTTAGATCAGATATCGGGGAAAATTTCTTTGCTGAAAGAGTGGTGAAACACTGGGAGAGGCTGCCCAGGGCAGTGGAGGAGTCCCCATGCCTAGAGCAGTTCAAACAATGTGTAGATGTGGCACTTTGGGACGTGGTTTAGTCAGCACAGAAGGGTTGGGCTGATGGATTGGATGAGCTTAGAGGTCTTCTCCAGCCTTAATGATTCTATGATTCTATACATCTGCAGATGTGGTGGAAAGTGCGATACATGTGATCCAGCTCACAGTAATAGATTCATGGAGAGAGCTTCTGCCTGCTGGCAGATGCTTCACGAGCCAGACGAGAGGCTGGATCCATTGATCCATCTGCACATCCACCTGAGTTGTTTGTCTGCAGTTACAGGATGAGCGCCACACTCCTCCCTCTGCCTGCGAGCCATCCCGTGGCTCAGACCCACAATCCGCAGCCATTGCAGGCTGCACGCAGAGATGTTCCTGCAACCAAACCGCGCAATGCCAGCCACTCGCAGTTAATTGTGGTGGTAACGCAGTGAGATGACAGCCAGAGGAACGGCCACCTCCAGCGCATATCTGAGAATGACACGAGCACCGTGTTTGCTTGAAAGGAATAATTTAGCAAAAATGAAAAGGAAAAAAAAAATGGGTGGTGAGGAGGGAGAGACGCTGCAGTGCAGCCAGGGGCCCCTGGGACAACTGTGAGATGGGGACCCCCGAGGGCACTAGGATGTGGGGCCAGCCCCCCCCAGGACATGAGGTTGTGGGGCAGGGACACCCGGACACCAGGATGCCGGGCGGCAGGGGCCCTGGGACACTGCGATACAGGGTGGGAACTCTCCCCGCCCGGGGATACCGGGCTGCAGGGCTCCCCGATGACATGGGGATGCGGCCGGACCCCCTCCCGCAGGTCACTGGGATGCGGGTGCAGCCCCTCCAAGGACATTGTGATATGGGGCGCGTCCTGCCCCCGGTTTCGAGATGCGGGGTGCATCTCCTCCCCCCGGGACACCGGGATGTGGGGTGCACCCTCTCCAAGGACACCGGGGTGCGGCCGCACCCTCCCCCGGGGCCCCGAGATGCGGGCGGGGCCCCCGTTGCCCTGACGGGAGGCGGCGCCTTNCGCCGCCGCCGCCGAGCAGCCCCCCGAGGCGCCCGCCGAGGCCGCCGAGCACCGGGCGCTGGTGCTGACCGGCTTCGGGGGCTACGAGAAGCTGAAGGTGCAGTCGCGGCGCGGCGGCTCCCCCGCGCCCGGCGAGGTCTCGGTGCGGGTCCGAGCCTGCGGGCTCAACTTCGCGGATCTGCTGGGGCGCCAGGGGCTCTACGATCGGTTACCGGCGCCGCCCGTCTGCCCCGGCATGGAGTGCGCCGGCACCGTGCGAGCCGTCGGGGACGGCGTCAGCGAGCGGCAGGTGAGCTACGGCCCCGCCGCACTGCGGGGACCGCGCCCTGCGGCTGCCGGCTCCGAGCATCCCCCTGGGGGCCCCCGAGCAGCCCCAACGCTCCCTGAGCATCACCGGGGCGGCATCGGGTCCCGGGCAGCCCAACGGGTCCCCGAGCATTACCCCCCGGGAGCGGGAACCGGGTCCCCGAGCATCCCCCGAGGGGGCGGATTGGGTCCCCGACCATCCACACGGGTCCCCGAGCACCTGCTGGGAGGGCACCGGGACCGGGAGGGACCGGGACGGGCAGCCTCCGGTGCTCCGCTGGGACCGATCCCCGAGGGGTCACACGTAGCTCCGAGCCCCGGAGACCAGGAGAGACGAAGCCCGACAGATTCAGCTGCCCCGGGGGGACCGGGTCGCGGAGACCCCGAGGGAACTGGGTGCCCGAGCATCCCCCGGGGAGACTCTGGACTGGCAGCCTCCACTGCCCCGGGGGGTCCAGAGGGAAGACAGGGGCTCAGGGCACGTCCCCGATGGGGCTGGGAGAGCCTCGTTCCCTTCCCCGGGGAACCGGGATAGATCCCTCTGCGGACAAAGCACGTCCCGCCCCATGCCCAGCCCGTTCACCGGCTTCCCCCTGGACCCCAGCCCTGCCAAGCCCAGCAGCAGCATCGCCTGCCCACCTCGAGGGACAGGACCTGGAGTCGCGGGGAAAAGCTGGAATCAGATAATCACAGAATAGTTTGAGTTGGAAGGAACCTCAAAGCCCATCCAGTCCCACCCCTGTCATGGGCAGGGACACCTCCCACTGGATCAGGGGCTCCAAGCCCCATCCAACCTGGCCCTGAACCCCTCCGGGGATGGGGCAGCCACCACTGCTCCAGGGCCTCCCCACCCTCACAGGAAAACATTTCTCCCTGAGATCTCATCTCAGTCTCCCCTCTTTCAGCTGAAAACCATTCCCCTCGTCCTCTCCCTGCACTCCCTGATCCAGAGCCCCTCCCCAGCTTTCCTGGAGCCCCATTCAGTCCTGGAAGGTGATCTAAGGTGTTCCTTGGGGAATCTGCATGTACAAAGCTTTCTGCTAACATGCTGTCAGGCTAAAGTGTCATGTGGTTTGTCACAAACATCTTAAATGGCGCAAATGTGGAAAGAAGCCCTTCCAGAACCATCTGAGATCTGAACACAATCAGGATGAGTGCTGGATTTGTGGCCCGTGAGCATGTAGCTGCTGCATTTCCAGCAGCTCAGGGGATGAAGCGGCTGACTGAGCATCCCAGCCCTTTGAGTCTCAGAGCTGTTGCAGTTTTGGTGCTTTAAGATGATTCTCGAGTGCACAACTAGAAAAACAAAGGCATCTCAAAAAAACCCTACTGTGTCAGAGATGATTCCCTCCCCCGCCCCGGAAAACATCTTGGTTTATTCAAGTGTGAATGCCAAACTCCCACATGGAAGAGCCTCTCTGCTCATGGTCTTAGGTCTTGGCTCTGACACTGGTCAAATTGCTGATTAGACTGCCTGGTGTGTTGTCATCTCCTTCACGATACACAGCAAGCGAGTATTCCCTGCACAGTGGGATAAGAGCAGATTTTGAGGGATACTTCGGACTTCAGGCCTGAGGCTTAGATCTCCTGTGCTTTCTCCAGGGTCATCTCCAGATGATCCGAGGGCTGAAGCACCTCCCATACGAGGATGGGCTGACAGAGTTGGGATTGTTCAACCTGGAGAAGAGAAGGCTCCCGAGAGACCTTAGAGCAGCTTCCAGGACTGAAAGGAGCTCCAGGAAAGCTGGGGAGGGGCTCTGGATCAGGGAGTGCTGGAATAAGACAAGGAGGAGTGGTTTTCAGCTGAAAGAGGAGAGATTGAGATGGGATCTTAGGGAGAAATGTTTTCCTGTGGGGATGAGGAGGCCCTGGCCCAGGTTGCCCAGAGCAGTGTTGGCTGCCCCATCCCTGGAGGGGTTCAAGGCCAGGCTGGGTGGGGCTTGGAGTACCGGATCCAGTGGGAGGTGGGACTGGATGGGCTTGGAGGTCCCTTCCAACCCAAACCATCCCATAATTCTGCAATCCTGTTAAACATTGCCCCCAGCTCCTTCCTGTTGGCAGGATGATCCTTGCAAGGGGCAGCAGTAACGTTCCACTGTGTACAAGCTTCTGCTGCCAGCTTGGACAAGAAGAGCAGGACATGGCCCCCATCCCTCTTACCTCAGAGGGGTCTGTTGGCTCAGGCAGCCGGCAGTCAGACAGCATGCTGGGTGCAAGCCAGAGCCCAGGCCACCTGCAGACCCTTGGAGGCACCTGGTGCTGTGCTGTGATATGGCTTGTCCAACACATGGAGCGCAGGCTGTGGGCTCAAACCCAAGCCCAGGGTGCTGCAGACCAGACCTCCACACAGGCAACAGTGACCACTTACCTGGTTCTGGCATATGGGCAAGAATGTGATAACTTCTGGTGGCTTGAGGCTTGTTTCAGACTCTCTTATCCTCTGTTTGGCTCTAGGTTGGTGATAAGGTAATGGTCCTGGCTAGGTCAGGGCTCTGGCAAGAAGTGGTGAATGTGCCAGCCAATCAGACTTTCCTGATGCCCGAGGGGATGAGCTTCGAGGAAGCGGCTGCTCTTCTTGTCAACTACATCACTGCCTACATGATCCTGTTTGACTTTGGAAACCTCAGACCCAACCAGAGTGTCCTTATTCACATGGCTGCAGGTAAACAGCTCTTGCTACTCCACACTGACTCTTGACCTTAAATGTACAGCTTCCACATGGGTGACACAGGTGAGGGGGCGAGCAGAACAGGGCTGGACTGGCAGAACTGCTGGAGTTGTGGGCTTCATGCTGGCCCAGGCACTGGCAAATGCTGAGCTCATTTCCCAGCAGCTGGTGTTAGGCTCCCTTAGCCTGCAACAGCATCAGCCAAGCCTATATTCCATACCCTCCCACTGCTGCCATTGGCGCTGGCAGGGGTAATTTACCTGTCATAAAGTAATTAAGGTTGGAGAAGACCTTTAAGATCATCCAGTCCAACTATCAGCCCAGCCACACCGTGCCTGCTAAACTGTGTCCCAAAGTGCCACGTCTGTATGCTTTCTGAACCTTTCCAGGGATGGAGACTCCAGCACTGCCCTGGACAGCCTCTGCTAGCAGTTCACCACTCTTTCAGTAAATAAATTGTTCCTAGTAGTCAATCTAAATCTCCACTGGCACAACTTGAGACCATTTCCTCTCATCCTGTCACTTCTTACTTGGGAGAAAAGACCAGCACCCACCTCACTCCTACCTGCTCTCCAGGAGCTGCAGAGAGCGATAAGGTCTACCTCAGCCTCCTCCAGACCAAACAATCCCAGTTCCCTCAGCCATTCCTCATAACCCCTGTTCTCCACACCCCTCACCAAGCTTTTCTGACTGCTGGGGGAAGTTTGCTTCTACATCTTTCTCACTGCTGATTTTCAGGTGGTGTGGGAACTGCTGCCATCCAGCTGTGCAAGACCATAGAAAATGTCACCATTTTTGGCACAGCGTCTGCCTCCAAGCACGAGTCGCTCAAGGAGAGAGGAGTCACTCACCCCATTGACTACCGAACCATGGATTATGCAGAGGAGGTCCGGAAAATCTCTCCCAAAGGTATCCTGTGGCGGAGAACTTCTGCATCTGTCTTGTGTTTCTTTAAGTGCAAAGAAACTTCTAGTTACTTTCCCTTTCCCCTAGGTGTTGACATTGTCCTGGACCCCCTTGGAGGAGCTGACACATCCAAAGCATTCAACCTGTTGAAGCCAATGGGCAAAGTCATCACTTATGGTGAGTGGGAGCAGCGTGGTTGAACCCCAGCTCCGATGTAGGAGGGACCATGTGATGGCAGAGTGGGTGCAGATCTGCATGGGAATGCACAGTCATGAGGGAGCACAGCTGTCACTGACTGTGCGTTGTAGTTCTCTTATTTCATGAAGGTGTTCAGGATGTTTCTCCTGGCTGAGGCACTGAGGAGAGGGAGATTTGTACCTTGTCCCATGAGCTCTGGTCACAGGCTTTGAGGATTTTCTATCCCATGGTGAAATCTCTCTTTGAGTATGAGCCAGTGCCTGCAGGGGAAGCTGGAATGTCCTCACTGAGGAACACTGGCACAACTACTTTGTCCAGGCTGAGTTAATGCACAGCACTAATAGAGCCTTACTTTTCTTCCAGAGAATGTGTGGGTGATGAGGTTTGAGACTACTGAATACTTATCTCTCCATTCTCCAGCCCTGAAACACTGTGATTTTTGTCCTGGAGACAAAGCCCTCATACAGCCCCCAGCAGGATTCCAGACACTTGCAGCAGTGTGCTGCTTCTGTTGTCCCAGCCGCTGCAGCGTGTGGCTTCCCTGGAGAAGCCTGGCTGTAGGAGAAGGGGAGGTGCTGTCCTGCCAGCCTGCCAGGATGTGACTTGTAACCCTCTCTTCTCTCTGCTGCTGCCCTCCTAAGAGAGTAACCTGAATTCTGTATATCTTGAGGCTGAGGCAGATACTGGTTTCTGTCAAATGGGCAGATCCTGATGTGATCCTGCTCTCAGCTCTGCCCTCCATACCCTCTGCGAGCAGCATATTGTCTGAGCTGTTACATGGGATGCCTGCTGCCTCTTGTGTTGTGTTGATTCTAGCTCATCTGTGCCTTTTCTTCTTTTTAGGAGTAGCAAACCTGCTCACTGGACAGAAGAAGAACCTCATGGCTATGGCAAAAACCTGGTGGAACCAATTCAGCATCAATGCCTTGCAGCTCCTACATCATAATAAGGCTGTGTGTGGCTACCACCTGGGATACATGAATGAAGAGGTTGAGCTTATCAGTGGTGTTGTAGCCAAGCTGGTTAACCTCTACAGTCAAGGCAAAATCAAGCCCAAAATAGACTCCGTGTGGCCCTTTGATCAAGTGAGTCTGAGCTAACATAGGCTGGCAGAACTCAAAAATTACTAGGCTGTTTTCTGCACACTGAGCTCTGGTTCAGTGTGAGCACCTTGTTTGTAGGGGCTGAACTGTTCCAAATGTTTAACAACCATCTGCTCTCAGACAACCCTTTTAATGGGGAATAAGGGACTGGGCTTTTCTGCTCCAGCGCACAGAGCTGGGCAATGCCAGATGGTGTCCCTGTGGAGCAAGGCAGGTGCTCAGCTGGACTATGTGCATGACAGCAGCCCACGAAGGGGCTGGGGTGTGCATCAGATGGAGACTGCCCCGAGTCTGCACCCTATAATTATTCAGCTGGAGAGATTGCTGCTGCCCTTCTGGTAGTGAAAAAGAGACCAGGCAGTGAAGCAGAATGAGGGTATTGAAAGGAAGCTGCAGGTTTTTAAGCAGCTCTGCCATGCTCAGTATTATTGCATCACTGTGTCCAGGCAGAGTCAGGTTGTCCCCGTGCGAACCCTTTGCTGGGAAGCAAAGGACTTGGTAATGGTCAGTTGGTGTTAGTACCTGAGGACTGGGATGATGCAAATGCTTAAGGAAAACTCCAATTCCAAGCCTGACCCAGGTGCTGGTTTGCTTGAAAATAATAGTAATACAAATCTGTATATATATTTTACTCTGCTCTGGTGAGACCCCACGTGGAGCCCTAGGGTCAGTTTTAGAGTCCTCAGCACAGGAAGGACATGGAGCTGTTAGAGCGAGGCCAGAGGAAGCCAAGGAGATGATCCGAGAGCTGGAGCACCTCTGCTATGAGGACAGGCTGAGAGAGTTGGGGTTGTTCAGCCTGAAGAGAAGGCTCTGAGAAGACCTTCAAGCAGCTTCCAGGACTGAAAGGGGCTCCAGAAAAGCTGGAGAGGGGCTCTTGAACAGGGAGTGCAGGGACAGGACAAGGGGGAATGGTTTTCAGCTGAAAGAGGGGAGACTGAGATGAGATCTTAGGGAGAAACATTTTCCTGTGAGGGTAGGGAGGCCCTGACCCAGGTTGCCCAGAGCAGCGGTGGCTGCCTCATCCCTGGAGGGTTGGATGGGGCTTGGAGCAACCAGGTCCAGTGGGGAGGTGTCTGCCCATGGTTTGGGGTTGGAACTGGATGAGCTTTGAGGTCCCTTTCAACCCAAACCATTCCACAATTCTGTGATTCTGTTGTTCTGTGGTTGAAACATTGTAGAAACATTGTCCTTCTGGCTGCCATCTGCAGTGCTCTCTGGAGGGGAAGCTGTGGTGACACACACTTCATTCTGTCACAGTTTGTGTAGCAGAGCATCCTTGTGTCCCATACAGTTGGTCTGTGTGAGTTCCTGAGCCCACTTTCCTGTGGGCAGGCTGGGGGAACTGCCCAGCTCTGTCCAAAAAGCATCTGTGCAGAGGCAGCCAAGTACTTGGAACTTTCTTGGATGGTCCAAGGGGCCCAGGAAGGGCAGGACTGTACTGTGTGGTGGGTGTGGGTTTCACAAGATTCCTCTTGCTTCTAGGTGGCCGATGCCATGAGGCAGATGCAAGAGAAGAAGAACGTTGGAAAGGTCATCCTGGTTCCTGAAGCACCCAAGGAAGAATCCAAAAAAGAAGAGAACTAAGGAGAAGAGCTTCATGGAGATTGTGAATTCATGGTTTAACTCCCTGATCTCTTTGGAACCTGGAAATGGACAGATCAGTAGCTTCCATCTTCACCAGTACAAGAGCATCGTGGTTAAATTTCAGATGAGGTTTGCATGCTCTCGTTGTGACTGACCCTTTGCCAGATATGCCTCCTGCCCTCACTTTCTGTTCTGATACCTGTTTGTTTCGTACTTTTTTTTAATCACTGTTTTTTCCAATGATTGGATTTCCAAACTAACCTTCTTTTTCCCTGGCAGCGCAGCTGAAGCTTCTGGGCAGTTGGTGACTAACGACTGCATAGTCCATCCCTGTAGAGTCCAGGTGTAACATGGCAACTGCCAAGTGTCTCCACAGAAGCTGAGCCCTGCTGAAGCATTTGTGCTGTCACCTTTGAGAAGCTTGTTCAGCAGGATAACTGGCCAACCTGAGGACATTTCCTCCTCAGCCAAAAGGAAAGCACGGCTGGCTTAGTTTAATCCTAGCACAGGCTGCTCCTCTGGTCACACTAACTTCTCTCTGCTTTTGTAGACCTCTAACACCAGTCAACATTAACTGGTCCCTTTGGCTTTAACTTGTAAGTAACCATCCTGGTGTGCTGGAGTCTGTAGCATATTTCACTTAGTCTGCAGTCACTTCTCTGTGCAGTCAGCAAATAACCCAACAGGCTGGGCTGTATCTGAACAGAGAAGAAATTAGGTAACTTGATCATGTCCATTTTCTGATTCCAAACTGCATAGGGAGATCTAAACTGTGTCTGATTTTTAGAGACCATAAGGACTCAACTGTGTCTCAAATGACTGGAACAATTGATGTTGGCTCCGTGCTTTATTAGTGTTGGGCTCCAAGTCAGTATTGTTAAGGCTAAACTTCACCCTCGTGTTTATATTTCCAAGGGCTGCAGTGTTGAAGCAGACTTCAGCAAGATGGGAACAACATAAGGCCCTGTGCTTGCTGTGGGCTGGGGAGGTGCTGCAGTTTGGGAATTAACTTGCAAAAGCCAGTCCTGTAAGCCTGCTTTCCAGGAACCCGGACTGGCTGTCTGGCATGTCATTCCACACAGCTCTTGCCAAGTTAGCAGTGTAGATGGTGAACTGCCCACCTCCCTGTCAAGCCTCTTGCCCTGGGCATCTTAAGCAGTTTGAATCCTGCTTTTCCCTTCTCCCCTAGGTATCTGCTCACACCACCTCTTGCCCTCTTGCGGGAGGGCTTGACTCTCGTTCCACCTGAAAATGCAAGTCTTGGGCTGCCTTGGGCACTCTCCCACCACCCAGGGCTTAGGCATTGCCTGAGGTGTTCCTCTCAGACCAGAACTCTGATTTTCTTCCTGTTTTTTTCAACCTATTTTGTTTCCATGCATTTGGAAACGTAGCTGTGCAAAGACCCAAGCCCAGTTCTACAAGCACTTAATGCCCTGGGTGGTGCCCCATCTCCTGCTGGACCCTGTTCTCAACCCTGAGCGACCCTGGTGCTGTTTGCACTTCAGTTTTTCTTGTGGACTGTGGGTGCTGTGGGCTTTTAGGCTTCATTTTGGATTTGAAAAGGTAAACCTGAGGGCACCAAGAAGAGCTGCCCATTGTGGAAGAGCTCAGGCTCCAGGAGCAAAACCTTGCAACTCAGAGTCCTGCTTAACCAAAGTCCAAGGAGAGAAGGTGACTGCTGGGCAAAGGGCCTTTTACGTGAAGCCTCTCTGCTGCTGGAGAGCAGCCAAGCGATGTGCGGGGCTGGGGGCTTCTTCCTTGGCCAGCTCCAGCCTCCAGTGGGGCTCTACTCTGTCAGTACAGGTACTATTTCAGGTGTTTGGGCTCTGTCCCTAGTTCCTTAGAAATGCGTAGGCACAGGCTCTATGGGACTCACCTTAGGCAACTCTCAAGTATTCAAACAACCCTGTTCCCATGGGACTAGGAGAGCTGGAGCCCTCCTACAGATCCTCGTCATTCCATCTCTTGCACTTGAGACCTTGAACTTCCTAAACGTGGTCTGGTGGAACTCGCAAGCACAACTTTTTAACCTTTCTGAATCCAAAAATCTTGCTGCTTTTCCTCTCAGCCTTCCTTGTTGTGTTAATTTACATTAAATCCAATGGTGTCTAACGCTGCTTTAACAGGTCTGGCAACAGGAGGTCTGTCTAAATTGCTGAAATGGGAAGTCTGGACCTGTTCCTCCAAGAAACTGGACTTCACCTTGATGCAAGAGCAGCGTGCTCAATTGGCACACAACCCTGCACATCTTCAGGTTCTGCACACACGAAAAGAGGGAAAACTATCAAATTGTGTTCCACAGTAACATCCTCTGCTTGCTTTACTCTCAGCTAAGCACGTGCTCAGTGCCTTACTTGGATGGCCTTGGCTTGGGTAGCATAGCCAGGCTCTCGCAGTCTGTCCCTCCCAAGGCAGCGTGAAGGAGGAAAGCTGGAGTCTTGCAGCTCCCCACAGGACACCTCTGATGTGCTGCCTTGTGGCACACCACAAAAAACAATAACAGTGCCTTCTTCTATGTGCCTATAAGGACTAGGAAGTCACTGGAGCCTTTCCCATTCTGGCCTTTCAAAGTATTGCCAAAAACCTTGTCATGACTCTTGCTAGCTCTGTGTTGTGAATGCTGGTGATGTAGTCGGACTTACTGTGAATAAGACGCTCCTTTTCCATGTATTACAGCCTTTCCAGGGCTGTCCTGGTGGTTCTGCGCTCCACACTGCAGAGGAGCTGTTGTCGAGCCTGTCTCTGCCCCTGGGGCAACTGCTTGCCTTCAGCCAGCCCTTGAGTGAGGCTTTAGCTGCTGCCCTGGCCTTGGCTCTTGGAAAAATCCAGGCTTTTGACTCTCTTTGTGTAGATGCTTGTGTTATCTTCTGCCTACACATTCCCGAAGCCTTTATCAGGGCACGAGTGCTAAGCAGTTTCTGTCTGCTAGAATTTAGCACCGACTGTTCTACGTCCCTTGGTAGCAGCAATATTTTCTACAGAGACCAAGATTAAATGTAACTGGGCTCTTCACTGCCTTACAATCAATGCTCTGCTCTGCATGGTTGGATGTTTTTGGGGGTTGATTTTGTTTAGTTTGGTTTGTTTTTTTTTAATAGACATTTTATGGGCCAGTCAGCATAGAACCTCTGTAAATCAACTTCAAGTGTCTTAACTCAACCAGCAGGTTTGTATACTAAGGACCAAAGCGAAAACAAACAAACAAAAACCCTGGGGTAAAAATCATTTCACTCAACATCCTTTTAACTCTTTGGAGCAAAGCTAGTGAGGAAATGGGAGATTCCGGTGCTTAAATTGTGTGTTCCAGTGATGAGGACTGCAGTTCAATGTTCATTTTGCTGATTGTCTGGTCCAAAGGTTGTGCCTGAGGAATCCAAGAAAGCGTAAGGAGCTCATGGGTGTCCCTGCCCCTACTCTGTGCTGTAGGGCATGGCTCACAGCCTGAGTGCTATTCCTGTGTCATTACTGCTGTCACCTTCCCAGAATGGTGCTGCTGGTCTTGGATAAAATGCAGCTCCTTTGCTATCACCAGGCAGTTTTTGCCATGTTTTTGACTGGTTCCTCTCCAGCTCAGTTGTGTTGCACACCAACAGCAGAAGGGGAAGGGAGCAGAAGCAGCCTTGGCTTGTGCAGAGGCGCATGACCCCACAAAGTACTTTGCGATGGGGGAAGGAGTTGAGATGTCCCTTTAATTTCAGACACCTGTATGAAACTAGACTTGATTGAGCAGGGAGAAGTAAGAAGCATTTTGGGCCTCAGGCTTTAGTTGGTGCAGGATCCTGGCCCACCTGCAGCTGCTGCCATAGGTGTAAAACCACTCTTGTTACCTGGTGATGGCAAGGTGTGACTGGCAAGTGGTAGCGCGATGTGAAGTGCATTAGACTCTGAGCCTCTTACACCGTCTGGTCTGTCTGTTGTGTCAGTTTGCAAGTATGTGATGCGAGTGATGCTCATCCTACACACACGGAAAAGTCTTTGTTTAAGTATATTCTGCTTTGTCTGTGTAACCAAGTGGGACAGAAAGCAAGTCTGCCAGTGCTGTTTACATGACTATAATGTGTAATGCTCCTCTGTCTAATGTTGCCATATGCCTTATGTGTTTCAAATGTTAATTAAAAGCGTAACAAAGCCCTCAGTGGTGTGTGCTGCTCAGTCTTCTGCTGGAATGAACCTTCTGCCCCAGCCCAGCCTCTGGAGTGCTTTTATTGCTTCTCCAGGCAGTTTGTGGGTGGACACATTCAGTTTATAAATTCTAGGTCTCCCAGGGCAAGAAGAGGCCTCTGCTCTCAAGGACAACTGCTAATTGTTGCCTTGAATGCTGCATCAATCTAACGCCCAGTTCTGGAGGGTGGCTATGGAGACTTTTGTTTGTAAAGCCCTTCCCTGGCAGCTGCACTTTGTGTCTGAGTGTCCTTGACCAGTTGAGATTGAAATGGGTGAACGAGGAAGACAAGATGTGAACAACCACTACTGGAAAACACGGGAATAAACCTTTATTTGTGTTTCTCCACTAGAGACTGTGCGTGCCTGTATATTCCCATGGGAGGCAGCGGTCCTGGTAGCTGGAAGGTGTTTTTGCTTTCCCTAAGAAAGCAGGAGGTTCCCTACTGCCCCTGAGGAGGGGCTACAGCTCAGAGCTGTCTGCTTGAGTACCTAAAAGTCTGAGTTAACAGCTGAAATTAATGGTAGCTCAGCAGTGGCTGAGCTGGAACCTAACTTGAGCGGCCAGAGCGGAAAGAGACTGCTGGAAGATGGGTCTGGACCAGACCAGCTCCTGCCTCGGTTTGGGTTACACTGCCGAAAGCTACACTGGGATCAGCCTGCAGCTGGTGTCAGAGCAAGCTGCTTAACTGCTTGGTGCAAGGCAGTTGGCAGTTCCAGGGACGCTCTGATCCATGTTGAGGCTGTAGTGACAGAGGTGCTGCTGTCACTAATGGACAGATTTTTGGCTAACTTTGGGGCACCCAGGAGCAACTTAAATGAACGCCTGCTTTTTCCTGAGCTGGCTGTGCTAAGCTGCAGTTCCATCAGCTGGCAATGAAAGGGAAGCAAAGGCATGGGCTGCTCCAGCAGAGTGTCTTACATGATTCCCATTTTCTTCAGTGCTGTGCCAACCTCGCGGAGATACTGGGCATCTGGATAACCATTCCTGCAGGGCAGAGAGGGAAGTGGTGTAAATCCTGCTGCTGGTGCTAAAACCATGGAGGGGAGCAGCGGTTTATTTTTGCCCCATCCTGCCAACAGGGGCTGAGGGTGGAAGTCCTGCTCCAGGGGAGCTGCTGAGTGCTGCCATGGGAAAAGTCAGGAACAGTATAAGTGAAGAGGGCCCAGAATTCTTGGCCATGGGGAATTTACAGGTGTAGGATGGGCAAGGGTGTTAGCTCCAGCCAGAGGGTGCCAGGGCTGGTCTGCCACCCCACAGCTGGCTGCACTGTGAACTGAGTCAAACGGAGACACCAACTTTACTACTGTGGGACCCTGGAAAAGCCACTCATGCTGCAATTTGTTGAGCCCACGGTTGCTTAAAAAAACCCCAAACCAACAATCTGGATGCTTGGAATGAGCTGGGCCATACCTGGCTTTGCCTCCATCCCAGGAGGTTTTGTGTGGGATAAGGCCCCAGGTCACTCTTTCCTCCCCACTGCAGGACTTGATCTGGAATGTCAACCCCCGCTCAAAGGCCTTCTTCAGCAGCATCGCTGTCTTCTGCCCTTCCCTGTTGCCAGGCAGGAAGGCACAGAAAGTGCCCCCCTTGTAAGGCTGTCCTGGGCAGGGGTCACCAACCTTAGAAAAATAAGAAAGCATTTTTATAGAATCACAGAATCATTTAGGTTGGAAAAGACTTTGGAGTTCATCAAGTCCAACCATAAATCATAGAATCATACAAAAACCAGGTTGGAAGAGACCCACTGGATCCAGCCATTCCTATCAAACACTAAACCATGCCGCTTAGCACCTCATCCACCTGTGCCTTAAACACCTCCAGGGAAGGTGAATCAACCACCTCCCTGGGCAGCCTGTTCCAGTGCCCAATGACCCTTTCCGTGAAAATATTTTTCCTAATGTCCAGCCTAAACCTCCCCTGGCAGANAGTATAGAGGGAGAAGAACCTCCCTGGCCCTGCTGGTCACACCATTTCTGATACAAGCCAAGATGCCATTGGCCTTCTTGGCCACCTGGGCACACTGCTGGCTCATGTTCAGTCGGCTGTCAACCAACACCCCCAGGTCCCTCTCCTCCAGGTAGCTTTCTAGACAGACCTCTCCTAGTCTGTAGCACTGTATAGGGTTGTTGTTCTCTTCAGCTTGAAAAAACACAAATGACTGTGAGCTGCAAGTCGCTTTGAATCAAAACCAGAGATCACATGCTCTTCAAATAGCGGTAAGCTACTCCCAAATCTGGCGTGGAGCTTTTCACCTTCCACAGGGCAACAACTCTGCTGCTTTTCATGTGGGATATGGAGCTGTAGCTGCCCCACTTGACAGAACCCACTGTGTGTCCTGCAGCGGGACAGGGAAGCCCTTGTGGTGGGTACCTACCCCTTGGATGCCATCAGGAATGTTGTAGACAACCTGGAGCGTTAGGTCTCGATAGTAGCCAGGCAGACTCTGAGACAGGGAGGAGACCTTGAATGTCCCTGAGATCTTGTGGTTGGGAGCAACCAAGGAGGAGCTGCAGCAAGATGGTCGCATACTGTCCGCTGCAAAACACGTCCTGCACAAGGTGTGACCACAAGGAGCCTGGCAGGTCACCCCCGAACCCTGGCAAACATCACACCGGCCTGGAGGGGGCTTGCTGCTTTCCTGCCCAAGGCTGGGGCCTCTCGCCTGCTGGGATGAACAGTCAGGCTCCTCCTGCGCATTGCTCCTGCCTGCTGGGAGCAGCGCCTGTTCCTGGCTCCCGGGCTCTGCCACAGGTAGCTGTTGGGCTGCAGCCCCAGGTGGTTCCACAGCCATAGCCCTGGACAACCAGGTGGGCAGGGAGCGAGGAGCCCCATCTGCGGCTGCAATCGGTGACTGCAGCTCTGCCATGGCTTCGCTGTGGCCTCCTCTGCTCTTGTCTCTTGTAAACTGAAATCTGTCTGGCAAAACTTGCTTTAGCCGTGCAATGTCAGGCTCCCTCACAGACACTTTTGTCTTCAGCTGCTCCTGGGGCTCCCTCAGACCAGCAGGACTGGGCTTATCCACCATGCCAGGGCTGAGAGGTCTGCTTTGTCCTTGCGCTGCTCCAGAATCAACACAGTCACTGGCCTCCTCCTGCTCCAGTGACTGCTGGACCCTCCATGGACTGGGGGACCTCTTCTCAGCCTTTGGCAGCTGGAAAGCCCTGAGGGAATCTGCATGGACTGCTTTATTGCTGATGTCCAGGTGCTGCAGGCCCATCTGTAGGGACCTGAGGCTGTCAAGAAGGGCTGCACCCAGCACCGTCTCCTGGCTTCTGCTTGGCTGGATGACACTTGAATGCCCTGTACCCTCTGGTCCTGGAAACAAGGACGAAGACTTCAAGGCACGGAGCCTCCTAGAAGAAAACACGTGGAAGGCCTCAGTCACTCCTGGCAGCATCTCCTTGGGGCAGGCAATATACAGGTTGTACTTGTCTTTGCTGATTCCAACCTGCATGGAGTTTCCTCGCAGGAGGCTGCACAGTTCACTCAGGGCACTGTCATCTGGACCATCTACAGCGAGCTCTGAGTAGCTCATACTCTGACACATGAGGTCAGGACATTTCTGCACAAGAGCTTCCAACTTCCATTTGGCTTGGAAAAGTTCACTCCTCTCCGTTGCCTGTAGTGTCAGCACTGTGCAATCCCCAGTGCGACACTCTGAGATCTGCACGCCTCCATCCCTGCAGAGCTCATCAATCGCAGAGCAGCAAGCGTCTTTCAGGTAAGACCACTGCAGAGAGTCCAGGCTCATTTCTTCACTCACCCCGTTGCCTGTTCTTCCAGGGCCTTGGGGCTTCTCATTTTCCTTGATCCTTGGCAGGGAGAAGCTGTTGGAACAGTGCAGCAGAGGCCTGGATTCAGAGGGTATAGAGTCTAAAGTAGAAGAGGTCCTTGTCGTATCAAGGGCACCAGAGGTGATAGCAAAAGCGTGGTTCTTGATGGAACTTGAGCCTTTAGAGTCCCCAGAATGCTGCCAAGTGTTGTTTTCTCTACTCCCCATGGGAGACAGAGCCTTGTGCCTCATAAGCCTGGCACCTCCTTTCACATGGCCCCATTCTTTGGGGTCCTGCTGCTGAGACTCTGCTGCTGACCCACAAAGCACATCTGCTGGGGAGACGTGACACTGGTACTGCTGGCTCAGCACTGTTGGGTCACCTGCACCTGAAGCATCTGTGTCCAATACATGCTGTGCCAGAAGCTGCGCCTGTCCCACTGGTGGAGAGCCTCGAGCCAGCAGGATGCCTTGGCCGGCTGGAGACCTCTTGGCTTTCATACTGCTGAAGTTGGCTGCCAGCTTGAGCTCACCTTTCGGCTCCAGCCTGCCTGGACTGAGCCTTGAGGTTGAGGTGTCCACAGATGCCTTGGGCTTGCACAGCGCAGCGTCTGTGGTGGGGGAGGTTGCTGCGGGCGAGAGCAGGGAGCTGCTGAGCACATCAGACGTCTGTGCAGCACCTCTTCTAGTGCCAAAATCCCGAAGGTTCTGCTTGGCTTGGGAGACATCAACAAGGTTTCCAATAAGATAAAGCTGCTTCTCATCCTCATGGCACAGCAATTGGGGATACAGTTCCTGCAGCTCACGCATCAGAGCCCTGAGTGTCTGGCTGTCCATATCCAGTCCTCCTTTGGCAATCTTCTCCTTCCGCAAGCTTACCTCCAGCTGCTGGTAAAGCTGCTGCAGGGCCAGGCGGGCCTGTCGCAAGGTATCCAGATCCCCAGCTGCACCTGCAGGAGGCTGGAGGTACAGTATGGCGATGCCATCGCTGATGACATCCACCACATCCACACTGTGCTGGTGCAGGACATCTTGGTACTCGGCAGCACAGAACTTCTGCATGTACAAGTAAATGTCCACATCCATCACCAGGGAGAAGTCCTCTACCTGCTCCACAGCTTCTCCATCCACTGGGCCTTGATGTAATGGGGCTTCAGCTGGTTTTTCGCACACCTCATCCCAATCCAGCAGCTTTGCTGCCTCTTGTGTAGACTCATCAGGGTCAGGCACTTGCTGGTGATCCTGCATTCTGGTCTCTTTGGCCACATGGCTGGGACCTGGCAGGAGGACTTCTCCAACATCTTGGCTCCTGAGGTTCAGGCTGCCCAGCAGGGCTCTGCTGAAGGCCTGCAGCTCAGTGAACGGTCCCTTGACTACACAGTGCATGTTATTGGAATCAAAGCTGAGCTGCACATTGCTGTAGCCTTTATGCAAGTTCTTCAGGAGAGTTTTGCCAGCAGGAAGCTTCCCGTAGTCAACTATCGCACAAGCGTAAACGAAGATCTGCAAGTGGATAGCACAGAAGTGAGACCAAGGACCAAAAATAACACCCCTCTGAGGCATGGAGCAAGAGCCAATGCACTGGACACTTGCCACAAACCCTGCATTATTATGACAGAAGTAGCAATATTTTTCCCACTTCACTCTCCCAGCATCCTCATCTTTCATTCTGCTGAGAAAGGAGCACAATGCAGGCAGGACTGGAGGATCCAGCCAGGCCAAGCAACTTTTGGATCTTGTACCCACAGTCAAAAGCTTTCTGCAAACAAGCGGTGCACAGGGCAAATTACAGAGATGTGGCCCAAGTTGTACATGCCGGGAGCTCTGCAAGCAGCCCAAAACCAAGAAATCCACTGTCCCTTCTGCATCTGAAATACGGGTGCCCTCTTGTGAGCTTCAGCTGCAGACTGGCACTACAAGCTTGCAGAAAGGGCCGTGATGCTAGGCTAAGTCCCACATCCTTGTAAAATACAAGACAGGAAAACATGAGATGTGGCTACAGTTGTATTCTCTTGAAACTGGAAGAAGAGGTAAGAACTCCCCAGTGCCTCCTAGACATCAGCATGTCTTTCTCCTAAACTCTCCTGAGGAGGAGAGAGGAAAAATACACTGTGCATGTCCAGCTAATGACATGGTGTCCAGCTAACAATGGGACAGAGGCATTAATGGAATTCCTTGTGTGTCACCAGGTGGCCTGCGGCAAAGTGCCCCTTAGCTGTTCTTCCTTGCTTTGCTGGGCACAAACACCAAACGACCGAGCACACAGCCTGCCTGGCTGTCCCTATGTCATTAGAACAGACCAAAATAGTTCCTTGCTGGAATATGAATAAAACCAGATTTTATTTATATCTAATTAAGATTAAAGAATCCAGGCCTCCCTTCCAGACTGCATCTGCCAAGCACAGAACCAGTCTGGGAGCCAGCTGGGGCTGTCATAGCCAGGCGGGCAGGAGCCTTCTGCTCCTTGCTACCTCATCAGGGCTCAGCTCCACGACATGTGCTGTAACTTCTAGCGGGTAGTTCTTCCCTCCAATCGACAACACATGATTCTGTGCCTTCAGGATCCTCTGGGCCACTGGGTGGGAAAAAAGCATTTGCATCAGCCCAGCCTCAGGCTGGAAGGAGGGGCAGGAGAAAAGAGGACAGGAGGGCAGGGGCAACAGGGCAGTGGGGAATGGGGCAAGTGAGAAGAGATGGGGCAGGAGTGATGAGGGGGATGGGGCAGGGCAGAATGGGGCAGGTGGGCAGGAGGGGATGGGGCAGACAGGCTAGAGGGATGAAGTACGATCGCAGGGGATGATTGGGCAAGAGGGGGACAGGGCAGGAGGTTGGGGTGGGGCAGGAGGGCACAGAACAATGGAGGATGGGGGTTACGACAGGACAGGAGGGGATGGAGCAGCCATGCTGGGGGAACAGGGCTGGAGGACAGGGCAGGAGGGGGACAGGACAGGCAAGTGGGGGAGATGGGGCTGCAGGGAACAGGGAAGGAGTGTCGGATGGGGCGGGGGGGANGGGGACGGGGCAGTGGGGAGACAAGGGGGTATAGGGCAGGGGAGGTCAGGGGGGAACAAGGCAGGAGGGGACGGGGTAGGTGGGGCGGGTCTGGGTGCGGGGGAGCCGGCAGAGCCTCGGCCGGTTACCTTCCAGGGCCTCGAAGGTGATGAGGGCGCAGGGTGGGGGGCCGGGCAGCACCCGCACCTCGGCGATCTCCCCGCCGCCGTTGCGGGAGCGCAGGAAGTGGATGGTGAGCTTGTCGGCCAGCCTGTCGGGGGGCAGCTGGGCCGGCAGCCCCCGCACCCGCACCGTGCGGCCCGGCATCCCCGCAGGCCGCCGCTCCCTCCGCGGCCCCGGCAGCCAACGAAAGCGAAACCGGGGCCGCCCAGCTCCGCAGAGCCCTGACCCGCACAGCCCGGCCCCACAGAGCCCTGACCCGCACAGCTCGGCCCCACAGAGCCCTGACCCGCACAGCTCGTCCCAACGGAGCTCTGTCCCGCGCCGCTCGGCCCCAAAGAGCCCTGACCCGCACCGCTCGGCCCCACAGAGCCCTGACCCACACAGCTCAGCCCCACAGAGCCCTGTCCCGCACAGCCCGGCCCCACAGAGCCCTGACCCGCACAGCCCGGCCCCACAGAGCCCTGACCTGCACAGCCCGGCCCCACAGAGCCCTGACCCCCACAGAGCCCGAGTTGGAAGGGATCCACAAGGGTCCCCGAGTCCAACTCCTGTCCCTGCACAGAACAACCCCAACATTTACACCGTGGGTCTGAGGACACTTCCCAGATGCTGCTGGAATACAGTCAGCCTCAGTGTCCCAGCTGCCTCCCTGGGAGCAGTTCCAGTGCTCCACCACCCCCTGGGGAAGAACCTGTTCCTCACATCCAACCTAACCCTCCCCTGGCATCCTCCTGCCATTCTCTCAGGTCCTGTCACTGGTCACCAGAGAGCAGAGCTCACTGTCTGCTCCTCCTCTCCCCCTCATGAGGAAGCTGCAGATCACAAAGTTTTCCTCAGTCTCCTCTTCTCCAGGCTGAACAGACCAAGTGACTTCAGCTGCTTCTCACACACTTCCCCTCTAAACCCTTCCCCAACTCCATGCCCTCCCCTGGATGGTTTCCAGCAGCTTTGGATCTTTTTAATCCTGTGGCACCAAACCTGCACCCAGTGCTTGAGGTGGGGCTGCAGCAGTGCGGAGCAGAGCAGGACAATCCCCTCCGTCGATCAGTGAGCAATGCTGGATGCACCCCAGGACACGACTGCCCCTCTTGGCTGCCAGGGCCAACTTAGGTCAACACGGCCCTGTCTACCCCAGGCCCTGCCCAGCCTGGCTCTGCCCACCCTGGTGCTCCAGAACACAGCCACCAACACCCCCATCCCAACCCATCCCCGTCCCAGCCTGGCACACAGGTCCCATGCCATCCCTCCCCATCCCATTCTCAGCAGGAAAGACAGAGTGTTCTCCAACGATGCTTTAATCCTCGCCATGGCTGCACAGACCCCGCTAAAGACATGCTGCTGGCCAGGCTATACCACGTCCTGTGTGAACACAGCCACAGCCTGCAATCCCACCGGGACGTAGGCCAGTGCATCCACCTCTCCCCCACCGTGGCTGGCCTTCTGGAAGTGGATCTCCAGGGTGTCTCGCATGGGCTCCTCACCCAGCACGTCTGGGATACCGGTGAGCAAGACGGTGCGGGGACAGCGGGAGGGCTGGAGCTGGGCAGAGCGGTTGAGTGGCAGCAGGATTTCCCCCAGCGTTTGCTCACCCCAAGCCGGCAGTGGCTGCTCAGCAGCCGGGTTCCTGCCCTTACCTGCAGGCTAGTGACATCTCCTCTCATGTATGGTGATATTTTGAGCTCGTACTTTCCTTTCCCAATAAGCACTGGCATGCATCCTCTGGCAATTAGCCTCTCTGCCACTGCAGATGGAGAGGAAAGCCCTGAGCAGCCCCAGCCCCACTGAGCTCCATGTGCATCATGGCACTGGCATAGACACCAAGGCTTGGCACTGCCCAGCCCCAGCTCACCTGCACCAGCACTGCCCCAAGGGAGATGGGACAGCCTGTGCTCACCTGCCTTCCCCATTCCCCATGCACACAGCTCCACCTGCTCCCAGAAAACACCCTGTGCCCCCTCAAGCCAGCTAGGCTGCTCCCTGCTTGCTGCAGTCCCAGCCCGGCACACCCCACCCACCTCCATCCTGCACAAAGGTCAGCACCGCCTGGCTGGAGTCGTCCAGGACCTCACTGCTCTCCACCTCGCCACCCCCATTCTTCGTCTTGCTGAAGAAAAGCTCCAGCTTGTCCAGCAGAATCTCCTTGGGGATGCTCAGGCTGGGCAGGCCAGACAGGAGGAGACTCCTGCTGCTCCAAGTCAGCCCAATCTGCGGGTGGCACCAGCTGGTCAGTGCCAGGGCCAGCCCCAGGGCTCAGGGAGCTGTGCTGAGCTGGGCTGGTACCAGCAACCCCGTGTGGTGAAGCCAGACACAGCAAAGCTGGTGCACGCCCAGGGTATCTCTGCAGTTCTGGGGAACTGCTGGCCCTCAGGACGCACCTCCAGGAGAGATGGCAGCAGCAGGTCCACCGGCGCTGCCTGCACTCGCATTCGGCACCGCTCCAGTTCCTCCAGCTCCAACCCATAGCTCAACTCCACCATGTGCTCCTTCAGCTCTACAATCCTCTGTGCCACTACAAGCAGGGAGAACCCCCGGCACAGGGGATCAACCACCTGCTCCAGGCACACCGCAGGGCGACACGAGGCAGCCATAGCCTTGAGGCTCCAGGCACAACTCCACACTGCCCTGGTAGAGGAGGCAGAGCTCCAAGCCCTGGCCCAAGGAGGAAGTGCCTCGCTCAGCTCGCTCTTACCCTCCTCCTTCTCAAAGGTGATGAGAGCTGAGCCCCCCAGCAGAGGGTAGCGGATCAGTGGGGTGAGCACCAGCTTGTCCATGTCGTCCTCATTCGTCACAAGCCCCTTAAACACCATTTTCTTCTCCGGCAAAGCAGGCAGCATCTAGGTTTGGGTACACAGACCTAGAGGAGACTGGACCTGGCACAGAGCCTGTCCCTGCCGATCCACAGGCTAGAAACAAGCTCAAAGCAAACAGCTTGGAGAGCTCCTTTAGGTCTGTCTGTGCCTGGAGCTGCAAAGCTATGGCTGCAGCTTCAGACCCCAGCTTCGGAGCCACCAGCCAGCAGGAGAGCAGCCAGTTGTCACACAGTGCCCATCTGCGCTCGCCTGCAGTCTCTCCAGCCAGGTTCATGCCCCTGAAAGCAGACCTGGGTGCCCACACGTGCTCTGTTACCCTGACTGGATCTGTCCAGAGGACCCTCTTCTTCACTTCTTCCAGTTTCTTTTTCAGCATCTCCTGCTTCTGCCTCAGTCTGCTCCTCTCCTCCTTTGCCAAAATGATGCCCATCTGGAAGAAAAGAAAAAGAGGCAGTGACAGAGCCAGTGGAATGTGGGGCCTGCACCACACTCCCTGGTTTAAGCAGGGCGCTGTTCCTTGACATGGCTCCACCTGGCTCCTGTTTATGACTCTTCCTCCATAACCACAGCATGAGCTCGTTTCTCAGCACAGGCCTGATGTGACACCCCACACCTCCACTGGGTCCAGAACACAGCAGTCTCCGAGCTGTGAGATGAGTGATGCAGCCCTACCACCTACTGCCACCATTCGAAGCCCAGGACAACTCCTCTGACCACCAACCTGGTGGAATTTCTCTTCATCTCTGCTTGAAGATAGTTGTTGCTCAAGATTTATACGGAGCCGCTCTCCCTCTTTCTTCAGCTCTCGCATCCTTTGCTCTGCAGCTTCATTGGCCTCTTGTAGCTCAGCACGGTCTTTCTCCAGAGCCTTGCACAGTTCCTGCAGGAGGCACCATCAGACAGCGAGACCCCATGGATGCTGATACTCCTGGCACATAGTCCAGAAGAAATCAGAAGCTCAAGCTTCCAGATGCACCCAGGGTGGACTCGACCGCTCCCTCCACAGGACACACCTTGCAGCGCTTGATCTCCTGCTGGATGCCCTCAAGAGTCTCCTCTATGCAGCTGCCCTCTGGGCCCATGGGCATGGAACACTGGATGAAGGAGTCCTGAGGGCAGTAGAGGTGTTCAGCTATGCCAGACCCACATCTCTGGTAACCTCCGGCCCCTGGGTCCCCTCTGCTCCTCCCAGCCCAGCCTCGCACTCCAGCCCTGCTTCACTTGCCCAGGTACGGCTCTCCCCAGCCCATTGCCCCCAGTCCGGTCCCACTCGCCCCAGCCCTGCTCTCCACTCCTCCCCGTCCCCCCAGCCCCACTCCTGCAGCCCAGCTGCCCCCGAGGCCGTACCCCTCACCTCCTCCGAGTCCATCCCCACGGTACCGAGCCCTGCAGCCCCCCGTGCCCTTCCTCCTTCCCCTTTCGTTTTCGCTTCGGCGGCCCCGGCCCCGCCCCGCGGCCCCGCCCGGCCCCGGTGCCCCGTCTCTCCGCCCCTCTTCGCTCGCGGAGCAGCCCTGTAAAAACTATTCGCCGTCCTGCCCCGCGCGCTGAGGAACCGCAGCCACGGTCCTGGCCACGGCTCAGCTGGAGGAGAGACCGGCACCGGGAACGAGCCCCTCCTCGATCCTTTCCCCTCCCCTCTTCTCCCTCGCGGGTTGCCGTGCGTTTTAGGAAGTTTTCCTGCAGGGATGGCGACCGAGCTCTCTCTGCTCGGTGGGGAAGAGGTGCCTGCAGACAGTGCCCCATAGCACACCTAGATCACCCCACCTTTCCCAGCAGCCCTCCCACCCGACCCCGGCCCAGCCGCACTTCCAGACACCAAAGCAAGGAAGTTTTTTAAGAGTATTTATTGGAGTTCCCCCCCTGCACCTTCAGAACCGCAGCTTCTGGAAGAACCACTTGTTCTTGCCCGTCTTGTACCTGGGGGAGAGCAGAGGGGTCGGGCACTCCACAGCTGCAGCCACAGCACCGGCTGCCTGCGTGCTCCCCACCACCCACAGCGATTCCCCCACTTCCCTCAGCCCTGCTCTGCAACCAGACCCTCCCTGAATGGGAGCCATGGGAACCATGCTCCGCTACAGCCCAGGCCCCAGAGTTTCAGATCCCGTGTCCCAGAGCCCCTCCAAGCAGGAGCCAGAGGCACCACGTTCCACACCAGCTCAGGACCCTCCAACACCACGGCCTGCAACAGCCCAGGTCCCAGCTGCCTGCCAAACCCCATTAGTCCTAGAATCCCCTGTGTGTGCCAAGGCTGCTCAGCTCCTGCTGCAAAGGGAGTTTCTGAACAGAAACCAGAGTGGGAGTGCAAACCCTGACACTAACACCTGAGGAAAGCACCAGCACCACCCAGTCCCAGTGACAGACAGTAGTGGAACTGGACATAAAGCAGATATTATCACCCAGCGTCTGAAGGGTGCCAACCTGGTCTGGTAGGAGCCTGTGGCTCTGGGAAGCGGCATCAGAGCCTGTGGCTGTTGGTCCCTGTTCCCACCCTAGCCCACCTGCACAGAGCAAAGGCAGGAACATACACAGCCAAAAACTTATTCCAAAAGCAGGAGCGCAGATGTCTGACCAGTCATCATCCAGGCTGTGGCACAACCATGCCAAGGCCTGGTGCAGTGGCAGGTGCTGGCACTGCCAGAGAAACAGGCTTCAAACTCACCTTTCCTCAAATTTCACCTTGGCCTCACGCCTTGCTTTGCGTTTGAGTGCGGGGTCCCTGAACACGTCCTTATTGACCACAGTCTTGTCCAGAGGAATGTCAACAGAATACCTAGGAGAGACAGCAGCACGGCTGGCTGCGCTGCAGGGCCACAGATGGAGGTACAGGGAGCAAGCACGTATCCCAACACAGTTCATGGGACTACATCTCCCAAAGTCCTCTCGGTGCTGGCAAGCACCACAGCTCTGCCTCTCTATTTGGTGCTGGTGGGGCCACACCTTGACTCCTGGGTTTAAGTTTTGGGCCCCTTACTACAAGACCTTGAGAGGCTGGAGCGTGTCTAGAGAAGGGGAATGGCACTGGGGAATGGGCTGGAGCCCGGGGGCTGTGAAGAGCAGATGAGGGATCTGGGGTTGTTCAGCCTACAGGAGACTCCGGAGACTTCATCACAATCTGCAGCTTCCTCACAAGGGGAAGAGAAGCAGGCGCTGGGCTCTGCTCTCTGGTGACCAATGACAGGACACAATAGGATGCCAGGAAGATGTGCTGCGGAGGGTTAGGTTAGACATTAGGAAAAGGTTCTTCCCCCAGAGGGTGATGCAGCACTGGAACAGCTGCCAGGGAAGCAGTAACAGTGCCAAGCCTGACAACGCTGGAGCAGCATTTGATAAGTGCCCTCAAACCCATGGGGTGAATGCTGGGGGTGTTCTGTGCAAGGACAGGAGCTGGGCTTGATGATCTTTGTGGGTCCCTTCACACTCAAGACATTCTATGGTTCACTGGAGAACACAGCTTGGCACTACAACTGCTGTGAGGGAGAGAACAGCCAGGTGCTGCAACCACTACAAGACACTCACCGGGTGGGCATCAAGTGGTTATAGTTGTAAACCTTGACGAAGGACTTGATCTTGGACCTCTTGGCGATCTTCTTCTTGCCCATGGCAGCTGTCACCTTGCGCGGGTAACGGTCGATGCCCGCCACCAGGGCGTGGCTGTAAGGCCTGTCTGAGGTGCCATCATCAATGTTCTGAAAGAGACCGCCCACCAATAGGATGGCATCATGGAGCCCTGGTACCAGGAGCCATCCTGGGCTCAACGGGGCTGCCCAGGAATGGCAGCTGGGGTTACTCCAGATTTCATACCGAAAACACCAGCAAACAAACTCTCTCCAAGTCTCATTTTGGAGTTTTAGAAAGCAAACATCCTTTATCAGGTCTGGGCAACGTGAAGGAGTGATCTCAATCAGCTGTTTGCACTGAGGCAAGAGCTCGGGACCAAATATATTTCCCATTTACACGCATGTGTATAAATTTCCCCAGATATTTTATACAAGTTCTGTTACTTTCCAAGGTCTAATTTTAATGTTATTATGAACTTCACAACAGTTAAAACTCTAATTTGGAGCTTTGGATCCAACTCTGCATAGCCTTACACCTGAGATAGGGAAAGACTGCAAACAGGTGATTACAGAAGACACCTCTGCTCAGCACACATCACCCTGAACAGAAAGCGTCACCATCTCCAAAGAATGGAGGATTAAAAAGATGATCCAAGGGCTGGAACACCTCCTACACGAGGACAGGCTGATATTGTTCAGCCTGGAGAAGAGAAAGCTCAGAGGAGACCTTATAGCAACCTTCCAGTACCTGAAAGGGGCTACAAGAAAGCTGGGGAGGCTCATAGTGATACGACGAGGGGGAACAGGTATAAACTGGAGAGGGACAGATTCAGGCTTGACATAAAAAAGATTTTTTTCACCGTTAGAGTGGTGAGGCACTGGACAGGTTGCCCAGGGTAGCTGTGGCTGCCCCATCCCTAGAAGTGTTCAAGGGCAGGTGGATGCGGCTTTGAGCAACCAGACGTCCCTGCCTATGGCACGGGTGGAACTGGATGGGCTTTGAGGTCCCTTCCAACCCAAACCAATCTATGATTCTCTGAATTAATAATGTATGAGAAAACAGCCTGAAAGAAAACCTGCTCTCAGAAAGGGATTCTGACTTTCAAAAAATACAATTACTTAGGGCAACGCTTTAGCTTAAATCTCAACGTCCCACTTCTTGCACCAGGAACAACTCCATGCATTACGCTCACCTTCACGATGACGGCCTTGCGGCCCGAGTAGCGCCCGGCGAGCACCAGAACCACCTTCCCCGGCTTCATGAACTTCCCCATCCCTGCGGAGACACCGCGCGGCGGTCACGGCCGAGTCCCCGCCCGCCGCCGCCACGGATGGCGACGGATCTTTGCCGAAGCCGCAGCCGGCTCCACTCACCGAGCTCCTGCGACGATGGCGCCCACACCGGAAGAGGAAGCGTCGCCGCCGCTGATGACGTCACGCCAGCGCCAGCCGCTTCCGGTTCGGAGCAGGGAGAGGGAGCACCGCGGATAGTGGGGGCCGCGGCCGCAGCCCCGAGCCCCGCCTGTGCCCACTCGGTTGATTCCATTCCTTGACGCTAGCCAAATTCACGGTCCGTTCCCTATCCCGGCCAGTCTCGATCCCGACAAGTCCCGGCTGATTTCGGATCACAGAATCATAGAACAGTTTGGGTTGGAAAGGACCTCAAAGCCCATCCAGTCCCACCCCCTGCCATAAGCAGGGACACCTCCCACTGGATCAGGCTGCCCAAGGCCTATCCAACCTGGCCTTGAACAGCTCTAGGGATGGGACAGCCACAGCTCCCTGGGCAACCTGGGCCAGTGTCTCACCACCCTCCTGGTGAATAATTTCTTCCTTATATCAAGCTTAAATCTGTCCCTCTACAGTTTATACCCATTCCCCCTTGTCCTACTACCACAAGCCTTTATGAACAGTCCCTCTCCAGCTTTCTTGCAGCCCCTTTCAAGTACTAGAAGGTCACGATAGGATCTCCTCTGAGCCTTCTCCAGGCTGAATAACCCCAACTCCTTCAGCCTGTCCTCTTATAGAAGGTGCTCAAGCACTCAAATCATCTCTTCTGGACCCATTCCAACAGCTCCATGTCATTCGTATGTTAAGGATTCCAGAACTGGACACAATAATCCAGATGTCTCACAAGAGAGGAACAGAGGTGCAGAATCACCTCCCTCGCCCTGGTGGCCACACTTTTGATGCAGCTCAGGATATGGTTGGTTTCTGGGTTGTGAGTGCACACTGCTGGCTCATGTTGAGCTTCTCATCAACCAGCACCTCAAGTCCTCTGCAGGGCCGCCCCCAATCACATCATCCCCCATCTGGTACTCAAACTGGGGATTGGCCCGACCCAGGTGTAGGACCTTGTGCTTGGCCTTGTTGAACCTCACCAGGTTCTCACAGCTCCACTTCTCCAGCCTGTCCAGGTCCCTCTGTATGACATCCTGTCCTTCTGGTGTGGATGTGAGCCAATTCCCCATCCCAGCCAGTCCCTGGTCCCAGGAAATTCCCAGTCCCTGCCAGTCTCCCATCCCAGTTGATTCTCGACCCCAGCCAATTCCAGATTCTGGACAGTCCCAGTATCCAAAGGTCACCAATACCAGGAGATTCCCAGCTGATTTCTGACCCCTGCCTGTCCCCAATCCTTCCTGGTCCCAGCCAATCCTCACTGATTTCTAACCAGCGTCCAGCCCTGGGTGATGCCTGACCCCCAGTCCCTGCCAGTGCCCAATCCTGGCTGATTCCCAACCCCCAATCCCCACCAGTCCCCAGTCCCAGCAGATTCCCACCGCCCATGGGCTGTGCTGCAGCAGAACTGGATGCAGTCCCTGCTGTCGCACCCAGCACAGAGCAAGCCCCCATCCCACTGGGAATTCCAGACTATTTCCATCCTGGTTATAGATGGCAGAGAACTGCAGCACTGGGCCAGTGCCGGGCACAAATGAAAACACAGGAACTAGGGCAGCCTCTTCCCACACAAAACTTGCCAAAGCAATTTAATACTTCCCTCATGGAACACCGGGCTGCTGGCATGCCGGCCACTGTGCAGACTCCCAACAGAATTCCAGGACTGTCGAACACCACCACTGGTGGAGCGCAGACCTCACGGCTCTGCAGATTCCACACCCACATCATCCCCAACCCTGGAATGGCCCAGAAGCAGCCACCCACCTCTCATCAGGGGCAGCATTTGGAGCACAAATTGAACAACCACATGGACACAGCACAGGAGCTGAGCTGCACATTTCTCAGGGGCTTTCCCAGCTGCCTTTTCAAGCAACTGCCATGCTCGGGGCACCAGCCCCATACGAGCCTCACACCAGCACTGCCAGTGGGGCAGTTCTGCTCCTCTGAGCAGCGTGTGAGGAGCAGGTGAGGTTTGTACAGGGGGCAGCCTCATAAAAAACACCAATTTCCAGCATCAAACACCATTAAGATTTCCCTAAAAGCAAATATCGATTTCAAAGAGCCAAAGTTGGTCTATAAAAGCTGGACCTCTGGAGCTGCTCACTTGGGGAAAAGGGAATATCTACCACAAAACCACATCAAAATGCATCTTTGATGTTCTTCAGCTGCCGGACAGCCAGGTCAACCGGGAGGTGGAATTTCAAGTTGCTCAGGCGACTGAGGAGGTTGAGGGCACCCTCAAAGCCAGTGTTTGCCATGTAGCTCCAGGGCTGGTAATGGGACTGCACCAGAGCGCCTGACTTGCAGATGAGATTGACCCAGGAGACCAGGCGCTGTTCGTTCAGTGCCAGACACACCAGTGCCTTCAGCTCCGAGTCTGCGCTGCGCTTGAAGGGGTTGTGCTCAGCAAGGACGGTGTGGATGGCTGTCAGCAGGCTCTGTTTGGGGGTAACGGCTGCTCCTCCTGTCACAGGCAAAGCAAAGGACTGGGAGAGCTTGTGAGCTGGTGATTCCACGAAGGCTTGTCCGTTCTTAGCGTTGTAGTACTTTACAAAGAGTTCCCAGGGGTGCATGGCCTGTGGGGTTGAGGTGAAGGCAGGAATCAGGCATGCAATGGGTGCCAGAACCAGGCTCATTCCTTGTGAGGAGGCACAGAGTCCATGAGCCATCAGGTCCCGCAAAGCGATGGTCAGCTCCTTCCGCACGGCCAGGGTCAGCTCATCCCTGCCTCCCGAGGGAACATCCTGCAGCTCAGGAGAACCCGGAGCATGTTCTTCCCACTGGTGTCTCACAGCGAGCTGCCTCACCCGCTCCACTGCCAGCTCCAGCTTCCTAATCAAGGGGGTATAGTCCCTGCTGGCTTGGTCCTTCTGCCAGAGGCTGCGAGGAACCTGACCGGCGGCACAACCAAACTGGCTGACAGCAAAGATCTGCAGCACAGCAAGCACACGACGCATGAGTTGCAGGCCCGTTTCTCGCATCTTCCTGGTATCTTCTGGGCTCACTGGTCAGGGTAGAAAAGAGAAATAAACCCACTCTTGTTACGGAATCCACATACACAGGGAGTGCAAACATCTGCTCCTCTTCTGTCATGGATTCTCCTCTGGAGCTTATCTCATGGGACTGATATTACTTTTTCTAGTTTCAAAGCACTGATGGCAAGCAGAAAAGCAAACATTTGCCCAGCCTGTTCTCACAATCAGGTCATCTAGGAGAGGAGGAATCCTACAATGGCTTTCCTAGTGGGAATGTATGACCAAAAATATGGAGGAAAGATCACTCTTCGGACATGACGAACGCACACAGGTAACTAGCATTCACCAAAACGTCTGTTGAAGGAGCATCGCTGCATTTTCCTAGAAGCACCTTGTCTCAGAAGGCTGACACACACTGCTTACACCCAGCACCATTATTAATTCAGTTTGTAAGAACAGCCACGCTGGATGAGACCCAAAGCCCATCCAGGCCAGGATTCCATCTCTGGCAGGCAGCAGATGCCTCAGAGTACAGAAGGTACAGGCACTGTAACGTTTCTGCTAGTACACTACCCTAGCTCCAATAAATTCATGTGATAAGTAGACAGGTCTCAAATTACAAGGAACAGCGGACCCACACAGCTCACTGTATCTGCCCACAGAGCTAGGAACCCCAAGAGCATTAACAGTAGCCCAACAGTGCATGCAAACAAGGCTGCTCAGCCTGCCTGCACTTTACACACTTTACACCAAGTACAGAATTAGAGAATGCTTTGGGTTGGAACAGACCTTAAAGATTATCCAGTTCCACCCCTCTGCCATGGGAAGGGACACCTCCCACTAGATCCAGCTGCTCCAAGCCTCACCCAACCTGGCCTTGAACACTTCCAGGGACGGGGCAGCCACCACTGCTCTGGGCAACCTGGGCCGGGACCTCATCCTCACAGGAGGACATATATTCCTAACATGTCATCTCAACCTCCCCTCTTTCAGCTGAAAACCGTTCACCCTCATCCTGTCCCTGTGCTCCCTGATCAAGAGCCCCTCCCCAGCTTTTCCAGAGCTCCTTTCAGTACTGAAAAGGCTGCTTTCTCCACAGCCTTCTCTTCTCTAGGCTGAACAACCTCAACTCTCTCTCAGCCTGTATTGGAAGTCCCTTCTGCTCCTGATCTCAGCTGGAAACCAATCCCACCCCTCTGTGCCACACACTCAGGTTCTGCAACTTTGTGAATGATTACATGGAGGAAGGTATGGGGTGCCAGTCTGCTGCCAGTGGGAGCAGGAAAGCACAGAAACCAACTGCTAGAAAAAAAACAAAGCAGCCTTGTGTAGGAAGAAGGAACAGTGTACTCTTTATCAGCTCTTATTTTAAGGTCATACCCATTAGCTTTAGATTTGAAAGCACTTATTGACATTCCTTTAACCTCTCTGTTGTGTTTAACATACTTCCTATGCAACTGGTAGAAATAAATTTTTTTCATTGCTAGTCCTATGGCTTCACTACACATGCTGGTTTGTGGTGGCCAAATCTCAAGTGCATAATGGAAGGTCCAAGCAGTGCCCACCTCTGTTTCCAGAAGGCTGTGAATTTGGTCTGTAGGAGCCACTAACATCCTTTTTGCCTGCACGTTCACAGTGACCATCTTCTGCCTTGCCAGAGCCTCCAACTTCATCTAGAACAAGAATTTCACACTGTTATTTCACACTGATGAATTTAAGCTGTGTCTCAAGTATTAAGGTCAATACTCCTTAGACCTCTCTGCACCTTCTCATCAGTCTCTCGTTCCCCACAACCAGACCACAGATCTGTACATCCCTTGACCCAGAAACCCCTCCTGTGTCTGTGACCTCCCACTCAGAACTCCTGCCAGGGAATTACAAATGAATCCAACCTGCCCAGCTAAAACTCGGCACTGACCCTGAATGAAGCTGATGAACATTTCAAGGTCCCTTATCTGCGTCTTCAGTTGTTCCACCAGCTGCTCCTTCACCCTGGCTGGGTTCACAATCTGTGCTATGGCAGCATCCACACGTTGTCGCAGCTCCTCTGGAGAGAGCATAGCAACATCTTCACTCAAGTCCATGTCCAGCTTATTTATCAGCTCGTTTATGATCATCTGCAAAATATGAGTCAGGATTGTGAGCTGACCATGTTGGCGCTACTGCCCATCAGTTCCTAAACACACCTGTACCAACTCGTTACCTGGGAAGAGCCCAACTCTGCTGCACACTGAAAATCACTGGTGAAGACACACACAGGTTTACACGAGCTACTGATACATTATTGCAGCCACTGGTGAGGAATAAGGACCCACCAACTCCTACAGCCAGTAAGAAGCTCACAAATGCTAAGAAGAAACACAAGCAACATGATTTTGAGAACCTTACCCGTTGTCTTTCCATAACCACAGACTGAGGCAGAGAATCATAGCTGCCCTCCTGGTAAGCAAACGTCTCCAGGTCATCCAGCTGTGTCTTGAGCTGCAAGATGAGCTCTCTCTGCTTCTCCTTACGGACCTCAATTTGCTCCTGCTTCTCTCTCTCACTCTGGAAAAAAGTTACTGGTAAATAAAATCAAAGATTTATCATAGTAGTCATCCCCCAGAGACCAGGATCACGGTACGAGGAGTGATCTCTTCAGCTCATGTACTGAACTAGCAAACACCAGACGCTAGGCTGAGGACAAGATTTGCTTGTACACCAATCATAGAATAACCAGGTTGGAAGAGACCCACCGGATCATCAAGTCCAACCATTCCTATCAAACACTAAACCATGCCCCTTGGCATCTCATCCACCCGTCCCTTAAAACACCTCCAGGGAAGGTCAATCAACCACCTCCCTAGGTAGCCTGTTCCAGTGTTCAATGACCCTTTCTGTGAAATTTTTTTCCTAACATCCAGCCTAAATCTCTCCTGGCAGAGTTTGAGGCCATTCCCTCTTGTCCTGTCCCCTGTCACTGAGGGAGGACTCTCTACAACCTCCTTTCAGGTAGTTATAGAGAGCAATGAAGTCTCCTCTCAGCATCCTCTTCTCCAGGCTAAACAACCCCAGCGGTACCAGTCCCAGCACCTCACCCGACAAAGGGAGAGTCTCTCCAGACCTCCAGCACCCAGCCTGCCTCAAGCCTGGAATCTGGGAAGCACTGCTGCAAGCAGCCAAACAACGTGTATGCATCAAAGATCCTTGGAGTCACCACTGTGTCTAGGAGCAGAACAGGGCTTCAATGCACATTCCTACAAGCTGGCTCCCAGGCACCACAGACCTGGATGCTCCGGTAACCAAGGTTTGTGCAAATCCACTGGCCTGTCTCTCTCCGGAGCTGACTGCAGCCAGACCGTAAGGCCATGGGTGGTTGCAATAGCTGCCCTGCCCACTGCACAGCCAACGCTAACAGGCTTCAGCCAGGCCAATGCAAACACTGACCCTGGGGCACTATCCAAAGGGACATGGAGTTACGCAAATGGGAGATTGTATTCTCATCCAGCAAGGGCTCTGCCAGCAGCAGCGCCCCACAAAGCTGGCTCAACACAGCCCATACCCCCTGTGCTGCCCTGAGCAGAGGATTCCGTGTATTTGTCAGGGTCTCCCCTTTTTGCATCCCACATTTGCCCCCTCCATGCAGCCAGTCCCCCCTCCCCGGCACCTCGGTCCCAATCCCCAAAGTTTCATCCTTCCCTGGACCTTCCAGTTCTACCACACCCTCCCCAGTACCTCCCATCCTGGTCTCCCCACACCTGCTTGTCACTTCCCCTGGCACTCACCAGAGTGGGCCTCGTGCACCCCCTATTTCCTTTCCCTGCGCCTCCAGTCCTGTCCCCATACACACACCAGGGCAGGCCCTATGCACATCTTGTCCTGTTGCCCCTGCATCCCCCTGCTCCGTTTCCCCTACGCTCACTAAGGAGGGCCCCATGCACTCCCTTTTCTCAGTTCCCTGACGCTCACAAGGCTGATGCCCCGTGTACCCCCTGGTCCCAGTCCCATTTCCCCGTGTCCCTTGGTTCCCATCCTCACCCCCTCTGTCCCGTTCCCTCTGTAGTCATCAGTTTCCCCCCACATACAACCCGTTCCCATCCTGCTGTACTCACCAGGACGGGGCCCACCTCCATCCCGGTCCCTGCACCACCCATTCCCAGTCCCCACACACTCATCCCAGTCCTAGTCCCCGCACGCTCATCTCGGTCCCCACAGTCACCGGTACGGGCTCCACATCCCGCCCCCGTCCCGTTACCCGCACACTCCTCCCGGTCCCCAACCAGCCCGGTCCTGTCCCCACCACCTATCCGTTCCCGTCCCCGCATATCCCACCGTTCCTGGTCTCACACTCACCGGCACGGGCACCGCAGAACCCCCTGTCCCGGTTCGCACTCCCTCCCCGCTCCCGCACTCCCCGGGGCAGTCCCTGCCCCCTATCCGTTCCCGGTCTCGCACTCACCGGCGCGGGCCCCGCGCACCCGCGGAAGGCGAATTCCTCGAGCTCGCGGAGGAGCCGCCGCTGCTCGCCGGGCGCGGCGCGCGCCACCTGCCGCAGCCGGAACTGCACCTGCGCGAAGTGCGAGCCCAGCGCCAGCAGCGCCGCCTGAAGCCGCCGCCGCTCCGCGCGCAGCAGCCGCACCGACTCGCCCGCCTCCTCCTCTTCTTCTTCTTCCTCCTCTTCTTCCTCCTCCTCCTCCGCCGCCGCCGCCGACACGGCGCCCACCGGCGCCCAGCGCTCCCCCGGGCCCTCCGCTTCCATGGCTGCCGCTACCGAGGCCGCCGCGCTGCCGCCATCTTGGCCCGAGGATGGGGCGGGATAGAAGCGAAGGCGCGATAGAGCGGGATAGAGCGGCGACAGCGCGGCGACGGAGCACCCCCCGCGGCGCGGAGGACCGCGGGCACCGGCGGGCTCGGTGCATCCCTGGAGTCCCGGTGGATCCCAATGGGTCCCAGGGGTTTGGTGCATCCCGGGAGTCTCGGTGGATCCCTGTGAAATCCTGGAGATCTCGGTGCACCCCGGAGGGCGCCCAGGACATCCCGGGGGTGGGGGGGTCTCAGGGCATCCCGGGGGTCTCGGTGCATCCCGAGGGGGTTCGGTGATCCCAGGGGTCTCAGTGGATCCCGAGGGATACCGCGGGTCAGTGCATCCCAGGGATCTCAGTGTATCCTGGAGATCCTGGGAGGGTCAGTGGATCCCGGGGGTTCGGTGCATCCCGTGAGTCTCGGTGGATTCCGGTGCATCCCGAGGATCTCAGTGCATCCCGGGTTGGTGCATCCTGGTGAAATCCCGGGGGTCTTAGTGCATCCCGGGGGCCTCGGCGGATCCCGGTGGAGCTTCAGTGCATCTCCAAGGTCCCAGTGGATCCCGGGGGTTGCAGTAGATTCTGGTGGTCTCGGTGCATCCCAGGGCATCGATGAATCCTGAGGCATCGCAGTGGATCCCAGGGCCATCAGTGGATCTTCCTCCTCTTCTTCCTCTCCCGGGAGTCTCGGTGCATCCCGTTGGATCCGGGAGCGCGTAGGGCGAGCTCCGCCAGCGGCGCTGCGGGCAACCGAGCCGCCAGGGGCCCCGCCGATCCCCGGCCCGAAATAGCGCGGGGCGGGGCCGGGGCCGCCATGGCCAGGCGAGACAGGGCCGGGCCGGGCCAGAACGGGACGGGGTCGGGACCGGGGGGGATGCGACAGGACCGAACGGGACGGGATCGGGACCGGGGGGGATGCGACGGGAAAGGACGGGATGGGATCAGGACCGGGACCGGGGGGGATGCGACAGGCCCGAACGGGACGGGTTCGGGCCCGGGACTGGGGGGGATGCGCCGGGACAGAACGGGACGGGACCGGGACCGGGGAGAATGCAACGGGACAGAACGGGACGGGACTGGGACTGGGGGGGATGCGACGGGACAGAACGGGACGGGAACGGGACCGGGGGGGATGCGACGGGACAGAACGGGACGGGAACGGGACCGGGGGGGATGCGACGGGACAGAACGGGACGGGACAGGACAAGACAAGGCAGAATGGAACAGGATGGGATGGGACGGAAAGGGACGAGAGGGGATGGGATGGGACGGGAGGAGATGGGACAAGACAGGATGAGACGGGACAGAACAGGGTGAGACAGGACAGAACTGACATTACAGGAATGGTAAGATGGGACAGCTGAGGCCCCACTGGGCAGGGCAGAGCCCTCCCACCAAGTGCTGCAGGGGTGTGAGGAGGGGGGCTGGCCAGCCAAGCAGAAGCAGGATCGGGGCACCTGGCATCACCCAGAGCTAGTGGGCACCATAGTGATAGCACTGCTCTGCTTCATCCCAGGCAACCAGCGAAGACGTTGTGGTACGATCGGCCACGGTACGTCTACCTAGAGTTCTGTGTTGAGGACAGCAGAGATGTCAAGGTCACCATTGAGGACCAGCGGCTGGTGTTTAGGTGAGCCCTGGTGACCAGGACGTGGCCCTGAAGCCTGGGCCTCTGTGAGAGCAGGGGTACATGGCCTCAACGCCCTCCCACACCCAGCTGTTGTGGTGTTTTGGCAGTTGCAAAAATGCAGACGGTGTGGAGTTCTACAACGAGATTGACTTGTATGCCAGGATCAACTCCAAGGTGAGGCTTCCCCTCAGCAAACTTCTCTGGCAGTTGGCATCAGAGTCAAACCCCACCTGTGCAGTCCTGAGCAACCCTGCTTAGTGTTGAACAGCTCAAGTTGAATGGCCTCAGGTTGCGCCAGGGGAGGTTTAGATTGGATGTTATTAAAAATGGCTTTACTGAAAGGGTGGTGAAGCCCTGGAAGAGGCTGCCTGGAGCAGTGGTGGAGTCACCATCTGTCTAGGTGTTCAAAAAACTTGTAGATGTGGCGCTTCAGGACATGATTTAGTCAGCACGGTGGGGCTGGGCTGACAGTTGGATTGGATGAGCTTAGAGGTCTCTTCCAACCTTAATGATTCAATGAACCCTCCTATTTCCCAAGAGCCTGAGTGGTGTGAGCACAAACCTGGGATTCCTGATGGCAGCCCTGGCACTTGCAGATCTGCCCAGGGCCAGGAACAGCCTGTCTCTCTGGTTCTGCATGGCCCACAGCCTGCATGTGGCCAAGCTTTAGCCCTGTGCATGTCTGCAGTGGATTGCAGAGAGGAGTCCAGCAGACACGGAGGTGAGGCACCCCTGGTCTCTTGGCAGGACTCACGAGAGAAACGCTCTGACCGGTCCATCACGTGCTTTATGAGGAAGTGGAAGGAGAAAGTGGCCTGGCCCCGCATCACCAAGGAGAACATCAAGGTGCGTGTGGTGGCTGGCTGTCAGGAACCACCTCCGTGCCATGCTGTCCCCATGCAGCGCTCTGACCAACCTGCCCCCAGAAGAGAGCTCTGAAAGAGCCCAACCTCATCACCACCAGCCCAGGGACCTCTGGCCTCCAGGAGGGATGTGGCAACACTTTCCCTTGATGTAGGCAGAGTCAGAATCAGCTCCAGGAGGCGAAGGGACCCACTCCCCTTCCCCAGTGCACCCAGTCCCCTGCCCAGTGCAGAAGCAGCGTGCACTTGTCCTACAGTGATCCCTGGGCTGGGAGCTGGAGGCTGCCCGTTCCAGTCCGTGCTGTTCCCTCCTTCAGCGGGTCCCCTCTCTGCCCACAGCCAGCTTGGCTTTCTGTAGACTTCGACAACTGGCGAGACTGGGAAGGGGATGAGGAGGTGGAAAGGGCCATGGTGGAGCAGTACGCTGAGGTGAGCGTGGGTGCCTGTGGAGTGGAAGCTTGGGATGGGGGAGCCAAGCCTTTGGAGCTCCCACCACCACTTCTTTACCACCCAGATGCTGGAGAAGGTGACAGATAAAGGCCCCCCGCCGGCCATGGATGACCTGGACGTAAGTATGGTCAGGGAGTGGGTTCCCATTGACAGTGCACTGGCTGCATCCACCCCTCCAGGCCGTGCCTGGACCCTGCTGGCTCCGGGCCACCGGTGGCAGCTCCAGCCGGTACCGGGGCTAACAAGGATGCTCTCCCCGGGGCTGCCCCTTTCCTGGCCCCCCCCTCGCCACAGGACGACGTTTGAAGCCAGGACTCCGGGGCCGCCGAGCACCGCGGAGCCGCAGGGGCGGGAGGAAACGGAGCCGCCTCGGCCGGTTCGCAACGAACGCCGACCCAGGGCGGCGGGAACCGTCCGCTGACTCGCGCGGGGCAATAAACGTGAGCTGTTCCCGCCGCTGCCTCTTGTCCTCTCGGGCCCCGCCGCACCGAGAACCGGAAGCCTCCGCCGCCACCGCCTGGCACTCTGCGGGTAGCGCCCACTCGCGGCCGCCACCCGCGTGTCCCTCCTCGGCCGCCGTCCTCGCCAGTGCCGCTTTCCGCGCTTGGTTATCACAAGCCCCGTGTCCCTTCTCAGCCGCCGTGTCTCCGCGCACGTGTCCGTGTCCACCACCCCCCAGGCCCGCCGTTATAACGGGACCCCTGTCGGCCTGGACAGCCCCGCGTTCCGCCCTTCACAGGCCCGTATTCCCCGGCCATGGTGTTCCGGTGCCAGCGGGACAGCTGGGCCCGGCAGGTAACAGCGGGGCGGACGGGCAGGTACGGGGTGGGAGGCGCGAGCCGGTCCTCACGGCCTCTCCGCTGCAGTTCGCTACCAGGGTGGTGTCGTGCCAGGCGGCGGAGCTGCAGCCCGAAGGCGGCGGGGAGCCCGTGCGCGGGTTCCAGGTGGTGCTGGAGGACACCATCCTCTTCCCCGAGGGCGGGGGGCAGGTACGGGGGGCAGATATGGGCCGGGCAGGGGGCCGGAGGGCAGGTACAGGGGGGACGAAGCCCGGTACAGGTCAGGCCAAGGAACTGGAGGGGCAGGCAAGGGTTGGGCTGGGGGCTAGGGGGGTAGGTACGGGGGTCACAGGGGTAGGTTGGTACAGGCTGGGCAGAGGGCCACAGGGATAGGTATGGGGGGCACAGGGGCAAGTATGGGCTGGGCAGGCAGCAAGAGGGTAGGTGCAGGGAGGATGGGGCCAGGTGCAGGCCAGGCCAGGGAACTGGGGTTAGGTACGGGGGGCATTGAGGCAAGTGCAGGCCAGGCTGGGGCAGTGGTGCTGACATCCTGTGTCTAGTGATGCCCATGTCTGCAGCCGGACGACCGTGGCCTCATTGGTACTGTGCCGGTGCTGCGTGTGAGCCGGCAGGGCTCCGAGGCCATTCACTTCGTGCAGGCACCGCTGGAGCCCGGCACTGAGGTGCTACTGTCACTGGACTGGGAGCGCCGCTTTGACCACATGCAGCAGCACTCAGGTCTGTGCCCCAGCCCCACTGAGGGGCGGCAGTAGTGGCTGGCATCACCCGGGCTGTGCGGGTAGTCAGTGCCCGCCTCTTCCACTCTGGTTATGGAGAGGGATGGCCCACAGCTCTGCATGCAGCATGGCCCAGGCATGCTGCGGGCAACCAGCACGGCTGGCATCTCCTCCATGGCAAGCAAACAAACCTGTGGTGAGCAGGTTTGGATGGAGGATCAAAAGAACTGTGAACAGCAGGGCAAGGGAGGGTATGCTGCCCCACTACTCTGCTCTTGTGAGACCTCACCTGGAGTCCTGTGTTCAGCTCTGGAGTCCTCAGCACAGGAAGGATATGGAACTGCTGGAGCGATTCCAGAGGCCATGGAGCTGGAGCACCTTCTGTATGAGGACAGGCTGAGAGTTGGGGTTGTTCAGCCTGGAGAAGGGAAGACTCCATAGAGACCTTAAGAGCACCTTCCAGTGCTGAAAGGGGCTCCAGGAAAGCTGGGGAGGTGAATGCAGGGATAGGGACAAGGGGGAGTGGTTTTCAGCTGAAAGAGAGGAGATTGAGGTGAGATCTTAGGAAGAAATGTTTTCCTCTGAGGGTGGGAGGCCCTGGCCCAGGTTACCCAGAGCAGTGGTGGCTGCCTCATCCCTGGAGGTGTTCAAGGCCAGGTTGGATGGGACTTGGAGCAAGTGGATCCAGTGGGAGGTGTCCCTGAACATGGCAGGGGGTTGGAGTTGTATGGGCTTTGAGGTCCCTTCCAACCCAAACCATTCTACGAGTTCCATCAGTTTCAAAGCCTGCAGGTCCCAGGCCCCCAAGGCAATGGTGCCTCTTTTGCCAGCTCCTGAGCAGCAGTGTAGTCTGCGTAGTGCCAGTACACACTTGGGCGTTCACAAACATTGTGGGTGACAACAGCAGGAAAGACACAGTTTGACTGCAAAGCTCTTCTCCCATGTCCAGGGGTGCTTAAAGCTGTTGCTTGTATGTCTCTTCCAGGACAGCATCTCATCACCGCCATTGCAGATCAGATGTTTGGATTCAAGACAACCTCATGGTGAGCTCAGAAAAGGCTCTCTTGACCCTAGTCTCACCTTCTTGAGTGCCTACCATCGTGCCCGGCTGCAAGGAACTTGATGTTGATAAATCAAAAGCAGTTCATTTGGGCATTTTGCTCAGGTTCAGGGGGCTGAGAGAAGCAACAGAGCTGGACAGAAGCCGTGCAGAGTATCTGCTCTTTCTTGTCCACCCTCAAGTGTTCTGAATGCATCTGGTGCTCTATAAATGACAGTGAGAGGAGGGCAGTGTGCTTTGTTTCAGCCACCGCATTCCCAGCAGTGAGGTGGCACTCTGCGCAGAGGGCCTTCCGCTGCTTTCAGCTACAGCAATTGCGTTCTTTATTGGTGCAGGGAGCTGGGCCGCCAGCGAAGTGTCATTGAGCTGGACACCCCCTCCATGACAGCTGAGCAAATAGAGGTGCTGGAGAGGATCGTGAATGAGAAGATCCGGGAGAGGGTGCCTGTGACGGTGAGGGAGCTGGCTGCAAATGACCCTGAAATTGAAACAGTGAGTGATGGGGGAAGAGCTGATGATAACTGTGGGACCGAAATAACTGCAATGTGAAAGTTGCCCTCTTTGCCACTCTCCTTTTGCCAGGTGAGAAGCCGTGGTTTGCCAGCTGACCATGTGGGGCCGGTGCGAGTCATTGACATCGAAGGCATCGACTCCAACATGTGCTGCGGGACTCACGTCTCCAACCTGAGCGACCTGCAGGTGGGGGCCACGCTCGGGAGCCTCACTCCACATGCTCAGTCCTAGCAGACCCTGAGATCCAGGGTCTGCTGGGAATTGTCCCAATGGTGAAAGGGAATCCACATGCTGGGTGAAGCCCAGGAGAGCCTTGTACAGCTCGGGAGTCTTTGTCAGTCAGCAAGGTTCTTTCCTTTCTTTGTAACAGAACATAGCTCTTGCCTGTAGCAACGATGTTTCCCAAATTGTTGAATCCTCTGCACAGGGTGCATGGTTTATTGACGTTTGGCAGCACATTGCTGGGTTGACAGCCTTTTGTTCCCTCTGCTGAAAGCTCTGATATTTTGGAGTGTTTGTCATGAATGAGAAATCCTCTGTGCGGGGATGTGGAGATAAAATTCTAGAGCTGCCTTGAGGTGTTTCTGTCTTTTCAGTTACTTTTTTGGGGCTGTATCCTAGCAGAGACGTCCAGATGCACTGCACAGTGCAGCCCACAATGAGCAAATTGTACTAATTCTGCTGTATCATTGTTGGGTGTTTATTTGTTGACCTTATGTCTGATTTTGATCAGTTTATTTTCATTGGCAGAGAGTTAGTATTTGAAACAAGGCAGTAGGAACTGTGTGAGTATAAACAAAGTACTGTTCTTTTCTGACCAGGGTGATTTTTTCTTTAAGGTTATAAAACTCTTTGGCACAGAAAAAGGGAAAAAAAACAAAACCAACTTGGTTTTCCTGGCAGGAAACAGAGTGCTGAAGTCAATCAGACAAAGTCACAGTACTGAGAAGGCTCTGACCTCACTGCTCAAGTAATACCTTTCTCCTTTTGATTGTTTATTTACTCTTCCCTCTGACAAATACCCCTTAAGTACATCCACGTGGGGCTTTTGGTGATGCCTCTCTTGCTTCTTTAAGATATCCTTTCTTTATCCTTCAGAGTAGCGTTACAAACCCTCCTTCTTTCAGAAATGGACCAGGTGAGCATGTAGAGGCTGTGAAGAGACTGCAGAGTTCAGTGAAACAGCTCCAGAAGGTAGGAGGGTGGCTGAGGAGCTTTAGCCATGATAACTGGGAATGGTAGACATCTATTTTTGTGGATATTATGAACACTTCTGTCTGTGGGATCACAGCTCTGTGTCCTCACTGTAGCAGAATTTATTTGCTTGTCTTTCAGAATAACTTGAACCTCCTTAGAGACATGGCTGTTTTGATTGCCCGGGACTTCAAGAGCAAACCTGTTCAGAGCCAGCTCTTTGTGTTGCACAGGTAAGGGGAGTTCAGGGAAAAGGACATCTTACACGTCTGGTGGCACTGGCACCTCTCTGACACCTATCCAGGCTTGTTTCTCAAGGAAGAATATAGACAAGGTGAACAGAACATCAAACCGCTTCAGCCTGCTGGAAGGTTGTATAAGTAAAAGAATGTATTAGTAATGCGGGCACAGAATTCTTCTGGCTTTATAGTTAAGAAATAACTGTGCCTGTCTGATTTCTCTTTGATATTTTCAAGTAAAACTGAGGAGGTCTATTTCTTAAAGGTAAACCCTTAAATAATACCTAATGCATCCACAGGAATGCACAGTGAAGATTTGGAGATATAGAAAATAAGCTTCCTCTCCTTTGTAACACCCAGGCCTGATCAGGCCTTTGCTTTCTGATGGGTATTTTGGACTCCAGAGGGGATTTTTACTTCTTTCTGACTTTTTTTTTTTAACCCATTTGTACAGGAAAGAGGGTGACTCTGAATTTATGAATATCATCGCTAACGAGATTGGGACAGAGGTAAGTCACTGATGTGATGAACCTGACACTGCTGGCTTTTCCATTCCAGCTGTCACCCAGGCAGGGCCATGATTCTCTTTGTGCCGTGGTCCCCATTCTGTCCCCCCAACATGTGATTGAGCATAAAAGGTTGGAAAGCCTCCCTCCTTTTAATTTTCTTCAAATGTAATCTCTGTCTCAGAGATGCACAGAAACTTCAGCATTGTTTGCATGCTTGGGTGGGTCCTGTGGGCAGTGTCTGGCTTCTTCCTGGACGAGGAGGGCACTAGTTATTCTGGAGCAAGATCTGTCTCTGTCCACAGGAAACCCTGCTTTTCCTGACTGTGGGAGATGAAAAAGAAGCAGGACTCTTTCTTCTAGCTGGACCTGTTGAAGCAGTCAAGAATTTAGGTCCCAGGTAACATGTTCTGTGTTTTCTTCAAAACTAGTAAGAATTCTGATGTTGCAGCTGATCTGGGTGCAAATCCTGGTTTGCCCTCTGGCACAAGTTAGGCCAGGCCACTCTCTTCTCTGCAAGTGAACAGCCTTCATAGAATCATAGAATGATTTGGGTTGGAAGGGACCTCAAAGCCCGTCCAGTTCCACCCCTGCCCTGAGCAGGGACATATCCCACTGGATCCGGTTCCTCCAAGCCCCATCAACCTGGCCTTGAATCCTTCCAGAGATGGGGCAGCCACTGCTGCTCTGGCCAGCGTGGGCCAGGGCCTCCCCACCCTCACAGGAGGACATGTCTTCCCAAGATCTCATCTCAATCTCCCCTGTTGCAGCTGAAGACTGCCCCCCCCTTTATCCTGTCCCTCCTCTCCTTGCACTCAGCCTGTGCTCTTGTTACCGCAGGGTGGCAGAGCTGCTGGGAGGCAAAGGGGCTGGGAAACAAGGTCGCTTTCAGGGCAAGGCAACCAAGATGAGTCAACGAGGAGAAGTACAAGGTCTGCTCCAGGAATTCATCAGACATCGAAACCCTGAATTGTAAGAAACGGCTTTCAACGTAGTACTATCTTCCCTGCTTTGTGTAAGCTCCACCAACTTCAGTCTCAGAGAATAAAGACATAAAACAAGCAACTGCTGTGGATGTGCTCTGTGGAAACTGATTTGGTGCACATGGAAAACAGGAGGAGGGGATTTGCCCTCTGCACTTGGCTGCAAGGGCTCTATAGTTTCCTACACATTCCTAAGTGATTAAAAGTGGTTGCTACTGAACCATTTTGTTGGTTTCATGAAAGCAAACGAGGGGCCCTCATTTGCTGTTAACACTGGCTTTTTGCTCTGTACCAATTGCTGAGCGATTGCTTTGTGAGTGTATTTTTTTATAATAAGCTGGATGCATGTTAAAAAAAAGCAGAAGACGGGCAAGAAGCTCAGGGTTTTAGTCTGATATTTGCCAATGAGGGCAGAGAAAATGAATGAAGCTTTTGCTGTTGAAATTTTGTAGGGAGAAGAATGAGATGCAGCAGGAACTGGAGGGATGCTCAGATCAGTAAATCTCACTTAAAAGACCAAACTAAGGCACCAGTTGCAGCTGCCTGAGGCAAGATGACGAGATGCTGTTGTCAAGTCTATGGGCAAAGAAATGCAGAGACACCACAGGACAGGTCTCCCACAGCACTGTCTTTAAAACAAAAGGAGCTGACTGTTTTTTTACTGGCTCCTCAGGAACGTGCAGGTGCGGAAGTCGTGGAGACGTTTGTGCAAACTCATGGAATTTCTTCCTAGGAATTTCTTCCTAAGATCTCGTCTCAATCTGCCCTTTTGCAGCTGAAAACCATTGCACCTCATCCCAACCCCACTCTCCCTGATCAAGAGCTCCTCCCCAGCATTCCTGGAGCGCCTTTCAGTGCTGGGAGGCTGCTCTAGGGTCTCCTGGCAGCCCTCTTTTCTCTAGGCTGAATTGGGCAGAGGAGCTCTGTTACTCTGAGAATGCTGCTAGTGCATGTATGGGGTAGATGCTACAGGGACTGGGGCAATCTCTGCACCCAGGAGTTGAGCCCCAGGCAGCGAGACAGCTGGGTTCACTAGCTAAACACACCTTCGGTTTTACAGACACACGCACAGTTATATGTGCATATAGACACGTGTTATATATGTATGCACACATATGCAGCTATGTACCACATGCTGCATCACACACCAGTGAACACGGAGCACCTCAGGGTTGGACGGGCTCCTGCGAGCTGATGCTTTATCTCCAAATCACAGTATCTACCCATTCCTGTAACAGAGGCACCTCACCAGCAGCCCCCCAGACCCTAGGGGTGAGCACCCCTTCTCCCTGCGGTGCTGTCCCCAGTGCTGCAGGCATGGAGGTGGCGCATCCCCATCAGCTACAGGGGAGTGCAGGGGCTTCCCCTGACTGGTGCCTGGTCCAGAGCTGATGATCATGAGGATGGGAAGAGCAGCAGGACAGCCCTGGGCTCAACGGGCCATCAGCTGGCCCCAGACCATCCAATCCTACTACACAACTGGAATTGTGGGTCCATGCCATAGGAGGCACCCGGCAGCGTTGCCAGCTCACCCATCGTGGTCCACTCCTGGTGTGGAGTCAGTCTGTGCAGGTTTAGCGGGGAGCAAGCAGCAGCTGGGGTGCACCCAGGGTCTGATATCTGTCCCTGAGCCCAGAGCTAGAGTTGGCACCTGCCTGGGCACACTGTCACCTGCAGGGATGCTCCTAGACAGCCTTCTTGTCCTGTGTGGCCAGGAGTTGGGAGACACAGTAGGGGATGAGGCCAACAGTGGCCAGCGGCACGGCAGCGCTTTTGCAGAAGGAGAGGGTGTAGAAGAGCAGCTGCCTGTTGGAGGGTGGCTTGAAGGCATCAAAGAGATGTAGGATGAGGAGGGAGGCAGTGATGCAGCCTAGGCGGAAGGGCAGCCATTGGCCCTGCTTCCCCCGGCAGCTCTCCAGGTACATGTGGGAGTTGAGGGCCAGCCCCAGCCCAAAGAGGATGCCCAGGTTACGGAGGAGGCTGGCGAAGGGGGTGGTGTCGATGTGGACCCACTCAGGGTGGGCACACCATGTCTGCGCCTTCTCCAGTGTCCAGAGCAGGTCCACACCAAGTGCCCGCAGCAGCAGGTAAAAGCCCAGAGCGAAGCTGAAGAGGAAGAAGGTGACGCCCAGGTACTGGCGGAGACTGGCATAGTAGATGCAGTGGATGTGCTGGAAGGTCTTGGCCACGGCCATCCCTGCCGATAATAAAGTGGGAGAGGACATGGCGAATGATTGCCTGCCTCAAGGTGGTTTTGCTGAGCAGACCCTGCAGCCCTCGGTGCTCTGGTAGGGAACGTGTACCGGGGGATGCCTGGGTGCTCCTGCATGGTGCTAGTTGTCCCGAAGTCCACCACTACACTGCATTGCTGTCAGACAACCTATTGTGCTCCCTCACCCTGTGAGAACCCTTTTACATCCCAAGCCTGCCCTTCCTGTGACTTCAGGCGAATATCATTGCCATAGAATCATGGAATCAATCACCAGGTTGGAAAAGACCCATCAGATCATCGAGTCCAACCATTCCTATCAAATACTAAACCATGCCCCTCAGCACTTCGTCCACCCATGCTTTAAACACCTCCAGGGAAGGTGATTCAACCCCCTCCCTGGGCAGCCTGTTCCAGTGCCCAATGACCCTTTCTGTGAAAATTATTTTCCTAATGTTCAGCCTGAACCTCCCTTGGTGGAGCTTGAGGCCATTCCCTCTCATCCTGTCCCCTGCCACTTGGGAGAAGAGGCCAGCACCCTCCTCTCTACAACCTCCTTTCAGGAAGTTGTAGAGAGCAATGAGGACTCTCCTCAGCTTCCTCTTCTCCAGGCTAAACACCCCCAGCTCTCTCAGCCGCTCCTCACGGAGCCTGTAATCACAGAATCATGCAGTGGTTTGGGTCAGAAGTGACCTCCGAGCCCATCCAATTCCACACCTGCCATGGGCAGGGACACCTCCCACTGGATCTGGTTGCTCCAAGTCCCTTCCAACCTGGCCTTGAAGCCCTCCAGGGATGGCGCAGCCACCACTGCTCTGGGCAACCTGGGCCAGGACCTCCCCACCCTATTGGGAAAACATTTCTTCCTAAGATCACACCTCAATCTCCCCTATTTCAGCTGAAAACCATTCCCCCTCACCCTATCCCTGCACTCCCCGATCAAGAACCCTTCGCCAGCTTTCCCAGAGCCCCTTTCAGTCCTGGAAGATGCTCTAAGGTCTCCCTGGAGCCTTGTCTTCTCCAGGCTGATATACCCCAACTCTTCCAGCCTGTCCTCAGATGGGAGGACACTGTCCCACAGAACCCAGCAGTGTCCTGCCTGCCCAACTGGGACTCACACCTCAAATGGGATAGGGACAAAGCCACATACTGACAGCATCCTGCCCATGACGAGGAGGGCAATAACTGCAGGACTACAGCCAGGGCTTTGTGCCATGACCCCACACGCGTCCATCAGGCTGTGAACACTTCCTGTCCAGTGCTGTGCACGCTGTGGTCCAGCCCAGGTCCAACGTACTCACCTGAGATGACCCCTGTGATGACCTGATGGGGGAAGTGGGCAGCAATGAAGACTCGGGACAGGCAGACGCAGACCTGAACTGCCCAGAACCCTGTCCACAGCACCATCCATAGCACCCTGTGAGGGGCAGGCAGCGACATCAGTGTCAGGGTCGGCTCACAGTGCCCACAGTGCTGCTGTTGCATACCCCGAACAGTGCCTGGGCCACCCACTGAGCCCATCCTCATGCCATCCCCACCTTGGGTGCAACTTCCCCACAGTGTTGTGCCTTGATGGGTGCTCTTCAGCTCTGGAACAATGTCTACCCAGCATGGATGATTTTAGTACCCAGCATGGATGATTTTAGTGCCCAGCTTACCAGTATTTGAGCGTCCTTGACCCCTTTTTCCCCATGGCAGCAGAAAGCAGGGCTGTCACCATGACGTAGTACACGCCTGATGCACCCATGGCGTGGCCGGAGGGGCTCCCTGGGTGAGAAGAGTATCCCAGGTCAGATCCATGCTGCTGAGCGGCTGCTCCTTCGTGCCTGAGGGACCCCTAGGCAGCAACCCAGGTCGCAGGGACTGTGGCATCAGATGGCACGGCACCCAGCACCTCTCCTTTGGTGTCTGCAGTGCTGCAGGGGCAGTGTGGGAGCACTACGACCCATCTGCTGGCCAAGAGGGCACTGACCATTCCCAACGGCTCATGCTGAGCGTGCTGGGGATGCTTGCAGCCCTTTCCTGATTCCCATGGAAAGCCACGTGCAAAGGACAGGTATTGCTGCTCCAGAACTGGGCAAACCCCTTCCCCCCAGAGTAGATGCTTGTGTTGGGGCTGGTGGGCAGAACAGAGCCCTGGCACGGAGTGAGGCTGTGGTTGAGCATGGGCAGGGGTTTGTGCTGAGCTGCCACGTCTGCACTGAGGGTCAAGGTCTGCTCGGCACAGGGGCTGCCCTGCCTCCACCTTTTGCAGGCACACCCAGCATCCCCAGGAGCACAGTGGTGCAGTGATGTTGGCCTTCTCTCAAGAGCTAGTGAGGGGCATGTGCTGTTGGTGTCCTACCAGCCATGGCCCTGGTCGTGCCAGCACCCTCCTCCCTGCAGGGGCCAAGACCCGGAGTGAGAACCTGTGCATGCAGTGTGCAAGCACCCACTGCCCCGGCCAGGGCTGGGGGCCCCTGCCAGAGTGGCAGAGACCCTACTGGGGTGGGGAGACTCTACCCGGGCCAGTTTCACAGGTGAGCGGGAACTGCTGGATCTCTGGGGCAGAGGTGTTGCTGTAATAGTCCGTCTCGTGGACCCACCAGTACGGTCTCTCCCCAAAGAGGATCCTGGAAAGAAAGGAGAATGGTGTCTGTAGGGATCCTGGGCATCAGAGTAAGCGTGCACAGCTGCTGTTTCAGCTTTGGCCTTGAAGCTAGAAGAGGCAAACAACCCATGAGCGGTCCAGGGCATCCCAACAGACAGCATCCAGCTGGTTGCTTGGTCCCAACAGCCAGCACTGCCTGTCTGTGTCCTCATCCCTGGCCCCTGAAGGGCAAGAGCAAGAATTTCCTAGGAGCAAGTCAACCCGGTGAAGAAAAGGAGCCGTGTCTGCTCCTTTCAAGTCTTTTTCAGGCCATGAACAATGGTCTCATGGTGGCATCACAGGCAGAGGACACTCATCCCTGCTCTATGTGGCAGGCAGCATGGACATCCCAAGGAATTTGAGCTGCACAGAGCTAAGGCAGCCAGCATCCTGCCCGACCACACTGCTGGCTCCTGCTGCAGAGATGCGGGATGCAGACTGTACACACGGGCGCATGCAGCCCCAAAACTTTGGGATGCTGAGATGTACCTGCGAGTTTCGCACTATGTTGGTCCACCACCCATGGGGATGGCACCCATGGTTACCAGTGGATTCTGAACACTGCCAGGCTGTGATGCCAGAACCGATCGGCCCCATGGTACAACTGATGCTGCAGCTGAGGTCATCCCGTGCCTGGAACAGTGGTTGGCTCCCTTGTGTGCTCCCCACCAGAGCTCCCTTTGTGCCAACAATGCCAGTTGTTACCAGCCCTGGATAGGAAGCGGACATCAGTATCCTAGCTTACCCATGGGGAATGCTCACCTAAAAGATTGGAGGGGATCCAAGCACTGATCCTGCATATCAGAGCCTGCCAAGACCCCATGCAGCCCCCAGGGTGAGCGGATCTGTGCAGCCCTCGTGCAGAACTACAGCTCTGGCTGATGGCAAAGGAGTCTCTTTGCAGGAAGATCCATCTCTGCCGGGCTACTGGAAAGAGGGGAGCTGTTGCCACACAGCTTGGGAAGGAACAACCCTGACCACTGCTAAGCTGGGGGCTCAACTCTGGTCTTTGTACAACACCAGGATCAAGGCTGAGAGCGCACATCTGGCCCGCATTAGTCCAGCTGTGCCAACACACCCGGAGGGAGCTGTGGCACAGGGCCACTCACCACTTGAAGACAAGGTTGAGCCAGTCGCCGATCACGGCCACCCAGATGAGCCTGATGCCCACCGCCTCGCTGAAGTGGAACCAGATAGGGAAGAGGACAAAGAAGGCATTCCTGAGGTCAGCAGCAAAGGAGATGAAAAGAAACCAATCCTGGGAACCCTGGAAGTGCTCCTGCAGCCAGTGTGTCGCCTGAATGCCCCTGTGGTGCAGGAGGTCCATGCTGACCTCCATCCTCCTTTGCAGCCACTGCCCCACGGTGTGGCTCGGGCTGTCCCGTGCTCTGCTGCACTGCTGGCGTTTTATACTCCGGAGGCTCTTGTTTGCTGCAGGCAGGTCACTTGTCCCAGCACTGATCTTTGGACCCAAAACCACTTTTGCCAAAGGTGCATCACCAGGGGGTTGTCACAAACATGTTTGGAACAGCTTACGTAAAAGGGAAAAACAGGCTGCGAGGGCGCGAGGAGCATGGGGTGCTCAGCACTGGCACCTTAACCCTTCCCCACACCATGCCTCTGGCTGTCTCACTCCAAGGGATCCTGCAGGCCCTGCTCCCCTGCCACCTCATGTCACCACGACTGCTCCCATGGAATTGTGGCATTTGCTCTGCTGTCAACAAGAAGATTTGAGTGCCTGCACTCTGACAGCACTGCAGAGCTGCTGCAGCCCCTCACTGGGGTATTCCTCCCATCCCTCAACACAGGCACCATCCCAGGGATGGTGCCCAAAAGCATGGACTGAGTTGTGTGTAGTGTCAGAGCAGGCTGCCCATCGTCCCCCACATCACCCAAAAGCTCCAGCTGATGAAAAACCACTCTGCAGTCATGTTTTTTTTACCAGGCTGATTTCACCAGGACTCTGCATAACAGGAAACTTTCCAAGCTGTTTCTGCAGCTTCAGCAAAGCTCGGAGAGAGTCTGGCTGCCAGAGATGTTTTTCTGATCTCCGTCGTGGGCTTAAAGGACCTTTGAAAAATGAGGTCCCTGGAAGGCATTCCTCGCCACACAACACCCCTGGATTAACCCCCTCCTGCATAGAGCTGCCCTGTCAGACCCCAGCTGTGGGGACAGAGCTGAACACCCCACACCCTCCCACTGCTGCCAAGCCCCGTTTGGCCTTTCCCTGCCCTGGCCATGCTACGTTGCAATTGGCACCCCTGCTTTATCTTCCTGCTCCTCCCCAGGAGGTAACGGTGAATGAATAACGCAGAGAGCTATTTCCAGGAGCCTGGGGACACAGGGTGAACCTGGCAGGAGAAACCTCCTTCCCCAGCTCTGGCCAGCCGTCACGGCTGCTGGCACACAGACACGCAGCCCTGCAGCAGCGCCAGGTGCCCATCCAGACCGCAACCAAACAGGCAGCTGACGTGGCTTTAATGATTAGCAGCCAGTGAAAATGCATCACTTATCTCCCTCCTCGAGAAAGTTCAGGTCAAGGTCCTTGAACTGCTACCCATGTGGTGAGGTGCAGGCAGAGGCCATGTCCAGTGCTGAGTCCTGTCCACAAACAGCAGGGTTTGTGCTGTGGGGGCACAGGCAGCATCCTGCCCCTTTACCTGCACACAGACCAGAGAACCACGAGGTCTGACTCGCCTGGAGTTCTGTGTTCAGCTCTAGAGTCCTCAGCGTGGGAAGGACATGAAGCTATTAGAGTGAGTCCAGAGGAGGCCACGGAGATGATTGGAGGGCAGGAGCTCTTCCCGTGCGAGGACAGGCTGAGAGAATTGGGATTGTTCAGCTTAGAGAAGAGAAGGCTCCCAGGTTGCCCAGGGAAGCTGTGGATGCCCCATCTCTGGAGGGGTTCAAGGCCAGGTTGGATGGGACTTTGAGCAAGGGGATCCAGTGTGAGGTGTCCCTGCCCACGGCAGGGGTGGAGCTGGATGGATTTTAAGGTTCCTTCCAACTCAGACCACTCCATGACTGTGTGATTCTACAACAGCCAAAGTCCCAGCAAACCTTCCTCCTGTGATACAGGCATGGGTCGCTCTTGGAGCTGTCAGGATGAAGGATGGTATGTGCAAATGCCCATGCTCTGAAGGCTGTAGGATGGTTGGAGACCTGCCTCCTTCTGCCTCACAAGGTTGGAGTTGCCGGGGGCAGGGGCGTGTCTCCAGTCATGGATCAGCACTGCACATGGTCTGCAGGAAGCTTGTTCTCAGCCCCGAGCAGCCGCCTGACAGCAGCAGCCAGGATCCCTCCCAGTGTCCTCACTTCACACCAATGCCAAAATGTAGGCAGAGCCAAAACCTGACCCCGCGCTCAGCATCCTTGGGCCAGCCTGGCCTGATCCAACTCCATCCCTGGCACTGGAGCATGGCCAGACCACACTCGCCGGGCTGCAGGAGCAGGGTCAGGGGACCCCAGGGCTGCACACGGTGAGAGGCACCAGGGGCTCACGATGGTCCCAGTTTTCTCAGCCATCAGCGAACTGGAAATGTCTGTGAAGGAGAGGAAAGTCAGGAGCACTTGGGAGAGAAGCAGTGCAGACTCTACAGGATCAGCCCCAGCTGCAGGCACATCTCTGCCTAGGGCTGTTGCTCCTTGTCGGTCCCAGCCCAAGCTCACCTCGCCCAAGGTAGATGGACTTAGGCATCCCAGCCCCAGGCTGAGCTCCCAAACTACATAAAAAACCCCAACAAAGCAGAAGTTAGCACAGGAATGGAATTACTCCTGCAAAACAAATTCCCAAACAGCTCATTCCATGGTCCTCAACTGAGAGTGGCTTTGGCCATTGTGAAGGAATGCAATAGGTTTGGCTTCCTCACAAAAAGTGTTTTGAAACAGTCAGCAATAAATTCTCCCCAAGAGATTTCACAGCTGAAAATAGGGGCAAAAGGTATTGGAGGATGGGAACCAGCATGCTTTCACCCCCTTGGAAAAAGCCACCTCAGGGAAATGGGCCACAGCAGGGAGAGGATGGAAAACAGGGTTGGAGCAGCCACCTCATCCCTTCCAGCATGGCAGGGGCTGGTGTGGGAGAGCATGAAGCACTGCTGATGGAGCTGTGCTGCCAATAGAACAGCACTAGCCACCAGCTCTCTGTGCAGTGGCCAAGCTGCACTTGCTATGGGGCAGGTCCATGCATGAGCTGCCAGGGTCCTCGTGACAGAGGTTTTCCAGTGCCAGCTTGATGCCTTGTGCTGTGGGTAAATCTATAGCCCTGCAGCAGCTACATGGAGTCAGGGCAGTCCAGAACCGCTGACCTTGGAGCACCATGGGGTTTTGCATTTTTGCCGGCTTGGCTGTGAGGTCTGGGAGCACCATGCCAGGCTCCAGCTCATCCCCAGCACCAGGCAACCATGCTGGTAGCACCACCAGCCAGGGATGGGAGGTGCAAACTGGCCGGGGTGCATTTCCCAGGGAGAAACAGGGCTGGGCTGGGGGCGAGTTGTTTCTGCACTGGGCTTTGTGCACAGCAAGCCCAGGACCAGCAAGGAGCCCAGGAGCTGCAAGACTGCAGTGACCATAGCTGGCTCCGGGACACCATTCCCTTCAATTCCCAAGGCACTGGATGCAGTTATGGAATGCAGAGCAGATGTGGATGCTGCAGCGTAATGTGCCACGCAGTCTTTCATCCAGAAAGTTCACAGCCTGCTGCAAGGTCTGGGGCTAGGCAGTGGGCAGCGAGTGTGGTTGCTGCCAGCACAGGAGCACGGTTGCTCTCACCTGCGTCAGCACATGGGCAGAGTCCAGGCAGCGATCACACGTGCACACAGCAGCAGGCAAAAAAGTCAGCTGGCTGTGAGCTTCCCGTCTCGCAGGGAGCATCTTGCCTGCTCCCCTGGGGTCTGAGAGGTGCCTGGCTCCTACTGTCACCCAGGGAGCACTACAGACCTGCACTGAGCTGTGCCCCTCGAGCTGCCCCCTCCTGCCTAGTGCCCCTTCCAACTGGCTCCAGGGGGGATGCACTGCTGCCATTAGGGCTTCTCCAGCCTATCACAGCTCCCACAGTAAAGGATCATAGGGGATGCATGCCCATCATGCCCCCAGGGTGTTGGGCAGCACCTGGCATCTGCCTGCATGTGCCAGCGCTGTGAGGCTGGAGCTGAACCAACTCACCAAGACCCTCTGTGTGCCCTGCCCAGCCTGGCACTGCAGGGATGGGCTCTGGAGGCTGCAAGATCCTGCAACCTAGTGCTGCTCATGCAGCCACGGGGACAGGAGCAAGGGTCCTTGCACCAGTGGGGGCTGAGTGTGCCGGGCAGCAGCCAAGGCCAGAACCGATTAACAAAGCTCAGTACAGCCGTTACACATTAACTCCCTTGTTTGTCCCATATTCCCTGTCAGGAGCCTCCTGCCAGCACCCAGGGTCCAAGAGCATGGCTAGTGTGTGTTCGTGCAGCCGGGCTGGGCACTGCATTGGCCCCATGGCCCTTGGACCCACACAAATGCCACAGGGCTGAGCCAGGACCGTTATCAGGCAGCAGTGCCCACAGCATCAGCAGTGCCAAGGTTCTGGCCACCAGTCACAGGAGCTGCAGAAAGCACTGATGAGCTACACAGAAGTTTGGTCAGGAAGAGCACGCGAGTGCCTGTTTATTGGGAAGAGTGGACACAGTGCAGCACAGCCCGGTGAGAGCCCAGCCCATAGTCCTGCAGTGCGCTCCTCTCATGGGCTCCTGGTGCAGCCCAGCACATCGTACCATCCCAGTTCCCATCCCCATTCCCAGAGTTTGGCATCACCACAGCACCCAGAGCCTAGCATCTCCTGGGTCCCAGCAGCCCTGGAGCTGCAGCAGCCACAGGGCCAGGTAGACACTTCGGGCATCCTGGAGATGCTGGGTGCCCATGGCCTGGTGCACACAGGCCACAGTCAGGTAACAGCAGTAGCCACACCACCTGCTCCCTCCACCCAGAGCAGAACCACGGCATGGACCATGGCTTCAAAGGGACCTGCAACTTTGTGCAGTGCCCAGCCCTGTCTGGCACCATCACCCTTGTGCTTCAACCTACCTTGAGAACAGCCCTTTTGGTGGTCTCCCAGATGGAGTCTCCAAAAGCCACTCCTCGGGGCTTTCTCTCAGAGGCTTTGAGTCTGCCTTAGGTAGTAATGTGGTGCCAAAACGAGAGCTGAGCTCCTTCAAAAACCTGGCCCTGAGCACAAGACAACCTCAGTATGGGGAGGACAGGTCCTGGTGCAGCAGCAGAGCTGGTCTGCCCCCACCACTGCTGCCAGAGCCTCTCTGAGAATGCCCTCCTAGGATGTACCCAGTGGCTGGGCACAGGCAGTCCTCGCTGGTGGGGATGGGGGCAGTGGCGGTCCCAGCCCAGTCAGTGCTCACCAGATGATGGGGCTAGGCTGAGGTTGAGGAAGCCCCCATAGCTGAAGGGTGGCAGTTGAGGGGCACAGGTGGCGGTGGCGGGCAGGCAGGCAAGCGGGTTGTTCTTGCACTCAGCAGCATCCTGCTCGCTGCTGAAGTAGATGCTGTCGGGCGACTCCACCGAGGGGTCCTCATCAAAATAGTTGTAGGGCCTCAAGAAAAAGCCGACCCCATTCCCCACAGTTCCCGTGTTGGGGACGTCTTCAGCATGAGGGACGTGTAGGAACCCCACAGAGATCCAGGCAACCAAGTCCTGGGGAGGAAGGGAGCCAGGCACCCCATCAGGCTTAGTGGGACTTTTCCTGCCCAACTGCCACCCAGTTTGGCTGTGGGATGGGTGAAGACTCTGGCCAGGGCAGCACTTGGAGTGCTAGGCTCCCCTCCACCCAGAGGACCCCAGCTCACCTTGTTGGTGATGGTCTCATTGTTGATGAAGTCAGCGAAGGCGACGGTGGGTGTCCAGGGGTCGTTCTGGTTGTAGATGCTGGTGCTGGTGGGCTCCTCCTCCTTGCGCTGGGTGATGGCCAGTTTGTACCTGTCAGCACAGCAGGCAGAAGGGCTCATCCAGCCAACATGGGGCAGGGCGCTGCTGCCTTGCACCAGCAAACTGGGGCTGGATGCAGCCCCAAGGGGACCTGGTGTGTCTTGGGTCAGGGAGGGAAAGGCTGGAAGGGACTCCTGCAGCAGCAAGGGGCAGAACCTCACCACTTTGGGGCCGGTGGGGGATTGCTTGCTGCCTGCAGCTGCTCCAGCACAGCTGGGAAACAAACAGATTGAAGAGCAGATGCTGCCGCTGGCTGCCTGGCTCACTCCTGTCAGCCAGAGCCATTTTTAGCTTCTCCAGCCTCCCCCAGAACGCAAGCCGCTAAACTACACCCTGGGAGTAAGCCAGCTCTATGCTCATCCCAAGCACTTTCCATAAGATATTCTGTCCTCACATGAAAATAGTCAAGACCTGGGGATGCCAGTTTTCCCTTGGGAGTTTGTTCTCCAGCCTGGTTGCCCTCACAGGGAAAAACACACTTCATTGCTCTAAATTAATCTTATCGGGGGTCAGATTCCTGCCTGTAAACTTCTATGAACAGATGTCATTGAGCAACTTTTCCAGGGATTTTATAAGCCAAAATGTATTCATGTTGGCTGTTTAACCCTTCCCTGCCGCACAGCACAGGCTGAAAATCATAAAATCGTACAATAGTCTAGGTTGGAGGGACCTTAAAGCCCATCCAGTCCCAACCATGTGCCAGAGACATCTCCCAGCTGATCAGGTTGCTCCAAGCTCCATCCAACCTGGCCTTGAACACCTCTAGGGATGGGACAGCCACCACTGCTCTGGGCAACCTGGGTCAGGGCCTCTCCACCCTTCCAGGAAAATATTTCTTCCTAAAATCTCATCTCAATCTCTCCTCTTTCAGCTGAAAACCATTTTCCCTCTTCCTATTCCTGCCCTCCCTGATCAAGAGACCCTCCCCAGCTTTCCTGGAGCCCCTTTCAGTTCTGGAAGCTGCTCCAAGGTCTCCCTGAAACCTTCACTTCTGCAGATTGGACATCCTAAACTCCCTCAGCCTGTCTTCATAAGAGAGATCCTCCAGCCCTCAGATTATCATTTCCATCTGATGGGAAGCAAGAGGAGCCAGGGACACAGAAAGGAGGAGAAGGGGTGGGGGCCACACATACCCCAGCCCAAGCACCCACCTGCCCCAGCTGATGGACCTCTCCATGAGGCTGCTGATGGGTAGGTGCTCTCCAGCAAAGCTGACAATCTGGATACGGTAGCTGCGTGAATGGCCCCATTTGTTGGACTTGGAGCTGGCAAAGGAGATGTAACGGGGCATGGGAGCATTGAGCGTGAACGCTGCCTCATCCTCCTTCTCCAGCTCCTTCCTGCGGAGGTGTGGCCGCTCAATGGTGTTCTGCGTGCTCCAGGGGGCTTTCACGAGCTCATACTCCATGTCTTGGGTTTCCACAGTGTTCAGTTGCCCTGTGAAGCAGAAGGGAAACCCCCCTCAACCTCTGCACTGCAGGCCAAGCTGTAGCCCTCAGCAAACCACAGCCACACACAAAGGCACCCGGACCTACCGTCAACATCCAAGTCCACCTTGTAGTGGATGTTGTGAAGGTGCATTGTCCCCAGCGTGTGGGGCCCAACCCTATTGCCGTAGTTGGTGCCTCGGTCATGGAAAAAGGAGGAGCTGATGTAGCCAGTAGCATGCACCCGGACCTCCAAGGCCCCATTGCCATGGAACATGAAGTCCCAGATGTAATCATAGTTGATGAGAGTGGAGATGGCACGGATGACCAGTGTGTTTTTCCGCAGCCCACCATAGTAAAAAGACTGTGAGTCGGAGAAGTGGCGCCGCAGAGGGATAGCAGAATCATGTTCAAAAATGCAGAGTGACTTCTGGTTGGTTTGAGGAGTGTCAGAATCCACCAGGTAGTGTCGATCCACGTAGGTCGCCATGTAGGGGCAGTCGAGGCCCCGGACAAGCTCGTAGGCAAACCTGCCCATGCCAAAGCTCCCATCAAGGTAGCGGGTTGACATTCCCGCAGGACAGTTGGAGCCATACACAGCAATGGCTTCCTGGAGACTCAGCTCATAGACAATCCTCTCCCCATGGTACCTGATATCAAAGAGGCGAGGACCGGAGCTGGGCTTTATGCCAAAAGTGATGCTCCAACCCTGGAAGGTGACACGGTTGTCTCTGATGCTGTAGCGGGGACCCTGGGGCTCATACTGCAGCGGTCCTGGGGAGCCGGCAGGGTGCTGGGGTCCCAGCGAGCCCAGCACCGCATCAGCCTGGGGCTTCTCAATCCTGACAACCTCAACCAAGTTGGCCAAAAATTTCTCCTCCAGTTCCCCTGTGCTGGCAAAGTACTGGCCATTGTAGAAGACTTGACGGAGATGCCAGTGAGAGACCTGGAGGTCCCTGTGGTCCACCAGCACCTCCAGCCCCACCGGTGAGAGGTAGTAGCCAGTGCCAGGCATGTTGTGGAAAAGGACAAACCAGGTCATGCGGTCACCAGACTTGAAGCCTGGTGGGGCTGTTACGAGTGCAGCCAGGTCAGTCCCATCAGACTGGCAGCATGCAGTGAGGAATCGAGGTGTCTTTTTCAGCTCCTGCTGGATGAGTGCATTGATATCCATGAGTTCCTTGCTGGTAAAAGGTCTGCAGTGGTACGGCAGCTTCCTCCCGTACTTCTGCACCGTGACATCCCGATGGTACATCGGCATTGGCAGCGGACCCACCACATACTCGGTGACATTTGGGTCTGTCTGATTCCCAAAGTACAGAACAGCTAGCGCCTCCCGGGGCGGGCGAGCCCCCCTGCCATCCAGGAACTGCAGCACCTCTGCCTTGGTAGGGATCTGCACGTCGACGGAGGCGATGCAGTTGTCGGAGGGCTCGGCACGCGAGGCAGCCACCAGTTGCACCCCAAGGTTTCTCTGCAGGTACCGCACCACTTGCACCATCTCCTCCGGCGTCAAATCCGCAAAGACCAGGCTCCTGCCATCATCAGTGTCATCCTGCACCAGGGGCTGGTGCTGGCAGGTGCTGGGAGCCCTTCCTCTGGTCAGCAACACACAGACTAAAGCAAATATTGTGGCTAAAGCCAGAACAAGGAGAATGAGCACTGTTTTCACGTTCATGTCTGCTCAGGCACTGAGAGCTCCTGCAGTCTGGCAGGGCTGATTCCCAGCTGCAGAATCCTCCCAACAAACTGCTAACAGAAAGGGCTGGGTTTGGTTGGGTTTGCTTTTTCCCTCACTTTCTCATCAGGGAACAGCCCAGAGGAGCTCGCAGGGGAATTTCAGACTTGCATAGGAATTGCTGGGAACCATAAAAGGCAGCTTTGCTCTGCCTCCCCTGTGGGTCATAATTTTAAGTAAACTTAACTCTTGTACATGTGTCCTTCCGTTCTTATCCCACGTGCTATAATGCAGACCTTGGAGACAACACATCCAGATCTCTTGGGGGAAATAAATTCATCTCCTGCACATCCTTCTCTTAACCCTGCAAAGGCAAACAGCCGGGCAGGCAGCAGAGACTGTAAGGCTGATATTCCTCTGTTGTGGAGTGCTGTTGAGCACAGCACCATGGCCCCATCCTGCCTCTACAGCTGGAGCAGAGAGAACATGCCAATAGCTCCATGCACAGGAACACACCCGTCCTGCAGCCGGGAAGGAGGGAGGGGACAGCTACTCATCACAACCTCGATGGTGCTGCACCTCAACGGTTTCAGCCTGGAGAAGAACAGACTCTGAGGAGATCTTATAGCAACCTTCCAGTTCCTGAAAGAGGCTACAAGAAAGCTGGAGAGGGACTATTCATAAAGACTTGTGGAGATAGGATGAGAGGGAACAGGTGTAAATTGGAGAGGGGCAGATTTAGGCTTGATATAAGATATTTGGGACCCCTTTAGGGCCTACTAGGACCATCCCAGGACCACCAAGGAGCCCACTAGAGCCCCCTGGGACCCCTTTAAGACCTTCTAGGACCCTTCTAGGACCACCTGGAACCCTCCAGAGCCCCCTGGAACCCCTTTAGGACATTCTAGGGACCTTCTAGGTCTCCCTAGAACCCTCTAGAGCCACCTGGGACAGCTTAGGGGCTTCTAGGACCCTTCTGGGACCACCAGGAACCTTCAAAAGCCCCCTGGGCCAATCCCCGTAAACGGGCAAATTGCCATAAAAAGGCTAATCGAGCATGTAAGGGCAAATGGTAAAATTTACCATAGAAGGGCGGATTGACCATATAAGGGCAAACTGGCCAAATTTATAATAAAAGGGCAGCTTTACCATAAAAGGGCCATAGCCAATCAGAACACGGCACAGGCAAAGTGGGATCGAGAAGTGACCAGTCATAGTGCGGAACGCACAGCCATTTAATGCCCTGGGCAATGAAGGGGGGGACTCAGTGCTGCCGTGCCGTGGCGGTGGGGCGGTACTGCAGCCCGGGGCG
>WAAB01016909.1:3495-24005 GCA_013389865.1 Piaya cayana | reverse complement strand
AGAGTCAGCCCGTGTACAGCCATCGGGGCTGCAGTAGACAAAGCATTGTTTTAAGGAATGAAGCTCATATTCCCTACCTGTTACTGCCAAAATCGGTCATGCCCCAAACAAAAGAAGAATCTGACTGCTCCGACAACTCTGCAAAATGAAACACATGTTGTGGCTCTGAACTGAAGCTCCAGCAACCACTATCAGATCAGGAATATCTCTGTCACACCTTTACATGTTCAAGGGGGAGTAAAAGCTGATCTAATAATGAATGTGTCTGCTTCATTGTCATTTAACTGAGGAACATGAAAACGATCATAGAATCACCAAGTTGGAAAAGATCTTTGAGATCATCAAGCACAACTGTACCTGCCCACTACTAAATCAAATCCCTAAGCACTTCACTTTTAAACACTTCCAGGGATAGTGACCCCACCACATAGAATCATAGAATCACCACCTCCCAGGGTAGCCTCAACCAGTGCCTGAGAACCCTTTCAGTGAGAAATTTTTCCTAATATCCAGTCTGAAGCCTCCCCTGGGGCAACTTGAGGCCATTTCCCCTCATCCTATCACCTATCACTTGGGAGGAGAACCCAGCACCCACCTCTCTACAACCTCCCTTCAGGTATTTGTAGGCAGCAATGAGGTCTCCCCTCAGCCTCCTTTTCTCCAGGCTAAACAACCCCAGCTCCCTCAGCTATTCCTCACAAGACTTGTTCTCCAGCCCCTTCACCAGCTTCCTTGCTCTTCTCTGGACATGCTCCAGGACTTCAAGTTCCACTTCCATTGCCATCATTGTACGTACAAAAACTTATCTGGGAAGGAGCAAATTTTGGGTAATCTACCTCCATGCCAGCTATACAGAAACATTGAGTTCTCCACACCAAGAAAAGCCTGCATGTTCTCTGCAATGAACATAAGTAGGGTGTCCTACAACTGGGACCTGAGTGAACAGCATCCCTGGACTCACACTGTCCCAAGCGGACCTCAAGGACAGGACCACGAAGCAGACATCAGTGTGGTAGATGGGAAGTTCCTCACCTCTTTCCCAGTCTTCATCACACGGAGGTGCCTGCCATGTGTTCACAGCGTTCATCTGCTCTCTCTGGAAGCCAGAGGACTGATTCATTTCTGGAAGAGAGGAAACTCATCCTGCTTCAGAGGCACAAAGAGCTTTGGGTTAAGCTGTGGAACAGCTCTTGGCTTTAGGGGAAAACCCATACAGGTTGGGTCCACTTAGGAGCCTCGTATTGANGCCCGCTGGAACTTTGCAGCAGGAATGCTCAAGCAAAGAGGAAACCCGCTCACACCAATGCAGGCATCACCACCTGCCTGCAGGTGCCCCTGCCTGCCTCAGCGCGGCTCTACAGAAGACAGAAAACCATCTACCTGCTCTGTAGTGTGCAACAGTTAAAGCGCCACTGCAGGGGATAGAAGAGATTGCATAGGACACGATATCTTCCTAAATATTTTTGGGCTCTTGGATAGCCTCCCTCCCACTGAGCAGGAGATTGAAGCCTTAATTGTATGGCAGATGAAGGAAGCACAGCCGCAGAGCAAGCACAGTCTCAACAAAGGGAGATAAGCTCGACAAAAATAAGGACCTGTCCTGGTCATTAAGGTATCCAAGCTCCTGCTGGAGGTTCTTCAGTGTGTGCAACCTAGGGTACATCCTTTTTATTCAAAAAGCCTGGTGATAAAACATGCGCAAGGCCTGCTGGGAGCACTGCAATGTTCTCATGAACTTGCCCAATAAATCAACACAAATAAGACTTAGTTTTCCCCAAAACTGCTGTGTCACACAAAATTACAGACAATAATTTGATTCCCACTTTTTGGTTGTTCTATGAGCTGTCCTGACAAACAGGAAACCTCAGTCTCTAGGAGGAACAAACATCTCAGAGCAGGGGTGGGTGTCTTACCTACAACTTGTTCGACGAACCCTTTGTCAGTGCAGTTCGTGATGTGATCGCTGAGCTCAGCCTGAGGAACCAGATGGCGAGCGTTGAAGGGGCACATGGCCAATTCCTTTGCAACTTCAGGGTGGCTCTAGACAATGGAAAAAACAAAACTATAAAATCAAAGAATCATTAAGATTAGAAAAGACCTCTAAGCTCATCCAGTCCAACTGTCAGCTCAACACCACGGTGCTGACAAAACCATGTTCCCAAGCACCACACATACACACTTTTTGAATTCTTCCAGGGATGGAGACTCCACCCTGCGCAGCCTCTGCCCTTTCAGGAGAGAATTTTTTCTAATATCCAATCTAAACCTTCCCTGGTACAACTTGAGGCCATTTCCTCTCACTTGTTAATTAGGAGAAGAGACTAGCACCAGCATCACCACAGCCTCCTGTAGAGAGTAATGAGCTCTCCTCTCAGTTTCTTCTGCAGACTAAACAGCCCCAGGTCCCCCAACTGCTCCTCATAAAACTCACATCCTGTATCTCTTGCATTCACTTATCTCTTGCTAATCCATTTTTTTTTTAAAGAGGATTTTGCTGTTGCTTTAAAAAAAAAAAAGATGAAATAAGAAATGGCAACATATTGTCTAGAGATTTAATGAAAATACAAGGGGAAACCTTGTGGCTAAGGGACCTGGGGTTGATTAGCCTGGAGAAATGGAGGCTGAGTTGAGATCTCATCACCCTCTGCAGCTCCTGGAAAGCAAGTGGTGGTGAAGTGGGTCTCCCAAGTGACAGGTGATAGTAAGAGAAAATGGCCTCAGGGAAGGTTTAGATGGGATATTAGGAAAAATTTCTTCACTGCAAGAGTCTGAGGTACTGGTAGAGGCTGCCCAGGGAGTTGGTGGAGTCTCCATCCCTGAGGGGATGCAGCAGGTGGATGGATGAGGAGCTGAGGGACGGTTCAGCAGTGGACAGGTATGGTTGGATTTGACAATTTCAAAGGTCTTTTCCAATCAAGCCATGCTGATTCTATGAAACCAACAGTACATTCTTTAAACATTGTTCACTGAGAAGCTGAGCCACCCAGGACGTGACCGAAATAATACGTTCCCAGTCAAAATCCCTGCAACTGGCTGCAAGGCTGGCCAGTGGCTGATGTTTTAAAGCACAGGTGAAACCATTTTAATAACAACAGCTGAGAGACATCAGGCAAATCTAAACCACTGAAATTTAAACAAGTAGGCCCGAAGGCAGAGAAATTCCTTAAACCTTTCTAAACAGTCAGGGAGTCAGTCTGCCTGGGGACTTTGGTGCTACAGGATCACCACTCAAATAAAACTCTCCTGTACCCAGGTTCTACTGGCAGCACTGGGCTCTCCCTGCGGGAAAACAGCCCATCCCTTGCAGATGATCACAGAATCACGGAACAGTTTGGGTTGGAAGGGACCTTAAAGACCACCTAATTCCAAACCCCCTGCAATAGGCAGGGACACCTCCCACTGGATCAGGCTGCCCAAGGCCCCATCCAACCCGGCCCTGAAGACCTGCAGGGATGGGGAAGCCACAACTTGCCTGGGAAACCTGTTCCAGTGCCTCCCCACCCTCATAGTGAAGAAATTCCTCCTTATGTCTAGTCTAAATCTGCCCCTTTCCAGTTTGTACCTACTGCCCCTAGTCCTATCAGTCCATACTTTTGTAAAAAGTCCCTCCCCAGCTCTCCTGTAAGGCCCCTTTCAAGTACTGGAAGGTCACTATGCAGTCTCTTTGGAGCCTTCTCTTCTCCAAGTTGAACAAGCCCAACTCTCTCACCCTGTCCTCAGATAGGAGGTGCTCCAGCTCTCTGATCATCCTTGTAGCCTCCCCTGGATGCATTCCAACAGCTCCATCTCCTCCCTATGTTGAGGATTCCAGAACTGGACACAGGGCTCCAGATGAGGTCTCACAAGAGAGGAACAGAGGGGCAGAATCCCCTCCCTTGCACTGCTGGCCACGCTTCTTTTGATGCAGCCCAGGACACAATTGGCTTTCTGGGCTGCGAGTGCGCATCGCTGGCTCATGTTGAACTTCTCATCAATCAGCACCCCAAGTCCTTCTCTGCAAGGCTGATCTCGATCACACAAGCCCCCATCCCTTACTGAAACCATAGATTGCCCTGAGCCAGGTGCAGGACCTTGCACTTGGCCTTGTTGAACCTCATTATAAAGCCTTTTTGGGAAAACCACAACTCTTCCACTGTCCCAGCACCTGCCTGGTTCTGGCTGAGGCAGCTCTGCTGGTCAGGGACCCGTCTCACACCCCAGGATGCAGGTATCTTGTACAGAACCCCCTCCCCTGTGACACAGGCTGCAGGAACACCCAAGGCAGCTGCTGTTCCCACATAGGTACAGTCAGGGTTGTCATGTCCTCATGTCTCCACAGTTTCTTTCAATCAAGAGCAAGATATTCTGGCTGCATAGCAGAAGCTTCTCAATGCTAACTGATCTGAGGGCTGGAGCACCTCTGCTGTGAGGACAGGCTCAGAGAGGTGGGGTTGTTCAGTCTGGAGACGAGAAGGCTCCACCGAGACCTTAGAGCAGCTTCCAGTGCTGAAAGGGGCCCTGGGAAAGCTGGGGAGGAGCTCTTCATCAGGGAGGGCAGGGATAGGACCACGAGGTATGGTTTTGAGCTGAAGGAAGGGACTGAAATGAGACCTTAAGGAGAAATGTTTTCCTGTGAGGGTGGGGAGGCACTGGTCCATCTTGCCACCATCCCTGGGGGTGTTCAAGGCCATGTTGGCTGGGGCTTGGTGCAACCAGAGCCAGTGGGATGTGTCCCTGCCCATGGCAGGGGCTTGAAACCGAATGGGCTCTAAAGTCCCTTCCAACTCAAACGATTCTATGATTCTGTGATTCTAACACAGTTCAAGCAGAAAGAACTCACCCTGCTCTACTTGCAGTGTCCTCATTTGCACGGCCAGGCTGCATTTTACATAAGCAATGGGAAGCTTGTAGAAGCATTTAATTGGATTTCATGCATAGGGAATTCAACAAACCACCAAGTAAGAAGGACAATCTCCACCCAGGCGCTTGCCACTGCAAGTAATCACACAGTAGCATCTTTAGATGGATCAGATAATAATCCCAAGCTCTTTTGCTAATTGCTTACTGACACCAGCTGCGTCTGACAGTTGGACTGGTGATCACTATCTCACCACATCATCCTAACGAGGGAGAAGATTTAGATTAGACACTAGGAAGAAATTCTTCCTGATGAGGGCGGGGAGGCCCTGGCCCAGGTTGCCCAGGGAAGTTGTGGCTGCCTCATTCATGGAGGTGTTCAGGGCCAGGTTGGATGGGGCTTGAGGTGTCCCTGCCTGTGGCAGGGTGTTAGAACTGGCTGGGCTTTGAGGTCCCTTCCAACCCAAACCATTCTATGATTCTACAATCTCACCACAGCTGCCTGGCCATCAGTTATGAAACAAAAGGACAAACCCAACATGGTGAAAAGTTTACTCACCAACACTGTCTACCTGCCACAGCTTTCAGTGGATGGACAATTCTAGCCCTCCCGAATGCTGAGAGACGGAGGTATGAGCTATTTAGCCCTGCCCATCATTTTCTTTTGTTGCTTAATATTTTTAAGGCACAAAATGAATTATTTATAAGCATGGATATCAGGACACAAACCCTTCTTACCTGGGAGGCTTGGCATTACTATACTGTTTTAAAATCACACTCGCAAACTTACTGGTAAACGTAAAGAGGAGCAATTAGGTTTTAAAAGGTCTCAGCAAAATCCCAGAACTCAGTCAGATGAAAGATTTAAAGAAAATAAACCATGGGGACAACAAAGAAGAGAGGAAAGAATGCTTCCCCACTAAATGACTTGTATTCAAATTCTGGATAAAAGATGGAGAGGGGGGAAAACCCTCTCCCGTAGGCGCTCAGCTCTGGATGTGTAGTTTCTTCCAGACTCGCATCAAGCAGTTATTAGCAAAACAAAACACCAAAACCTGCTCTGCAGCTGCATTTCCAGCACTTAGGAGTGAATTGCAGCATTCCAACACTTCTCTGCCTTAGCCAGAGGGGTGCACGTAGCTCAGACTCTCTATGTGGGAAAATATATCTGGCGTCCGCTGGAAGAGAGTGAATTCCCTCCCTGATCAAACCAGGAAGAACCTGCATCTCCTTTCAACACAGCCACGCTGGGCTTGAGTGAATTCATATTTGCTTGAAGCTATTCCTAAGCAAATAATAAAGGTATATGGAATAAAGGCTAGAAAAGGCTGTTTGTACTCAAGCCAGCCCAAAAATGCAAGAAGACTGAGAACACACATGTCAGATTGAGAGACACAGAATCGCTGCCATCTAATGCCTTGTTCAGCACTTACCTTCCGGCACTTCACAAGGTGATAGGGAAACCGGCAGGCTCTGATGTGATGATGTTTGTTATATGGACATTGAATTAATCTGTCTGGATCAAAAACATCTGTAGAACAGAAGAAGAGAGAGGAAAAACAGGTGAGAAAGACAAGATCTTTGTGACAGTAACACAGCCAGGTGGGAACAAGCCATTCCACAACAACGGAGCTGTGACCTCTGGGCGTGAAACCAGTTGTTCCCAGTTTGAACCCATTCATTGAGGCAGGCGCCTGCTTTGCATAACTGCATTTTGAAGTTTGCCATGATGGGATGTTGGTCAGAGCAGACACAGAACTGTCAGCAGCACTGAGCATAACAACTCTAAATCACTAATATTAGGTTGTAACCACACTCACTCCGTGATGGAAACCTTTTTCCAGCTATCTCAGAGGAAAATCTGTGGGATGCCGACACCCAACAGTGCCTGGAGGATCATCCTCAGTCTGAACCAAGCTGCTTTTGATCACCAGCCAGTTTTACTGGAGGAACAACAGACAATGTTGTTTCACTGCTGAGGAAGCTGCATCCCTAACACAGTGCACCTGACTTCCACGTGGAGTTTTTCATAGGTCATGCAATTACTTAGGAGCTAAGGAGCTAGTAAATTGGCTAAAACACCTACAAATTGAGGCACTGAACAGTAAAGTAGCAGGAGTGTCTGAATGCATGATATGATCTAGCTTCTTTCATTCTTTCTGCTCTGCTGCTCTTTTTATGGGGGGAAAAAGAGAGTGGGGGAAAGGAGAAAAAGAGCAGGGCACCTGGGTTGGGGAAACTCCTGGTTTTAATACAGGAAGGGGGATGATGTGATTGAGAGAGACACTGCAGAAAAGCACTTGGGGTGCTGGTTGATAAGAAGCTTGACATGAGCCGGCAATGTGTGCTCGCAGCCCAGAAACCAACCGTGTCCTGGGCTGCATCCAAAGCAGTGTGGCGGCAGGGAGAGAGGGGATTCTGCCCCTCTATTCTGCTCTGGTGAAACCTCATCTGGAGCCTTGTGTCCAGTTCTGGAATCCTCAACATAAGGATATAGAACTGTTGGAATGCATCCAGATGAGGCTACAAGGATGATCAGAGGGCTGGAGCACCTCCTGTCTGAGGACAGGGTGAAAGAGTTGGGGTTGTTCAGCCTGGAGAAGAGAAGGCTCTGAGAAGACCTTACAGCAGCTTCCAGTACCTGAAGGGGCTACAAGAAAGCTGGGGAGGAACTGTTTACAAGTGCATGGAGTGATAGGACGAGGCACAATGTATATAAACTGTAGAGGGGCAGATTTAGACTAGACATAAGGAGGAATTTCTTCACTAAGAGGGTTGGGAGGCACTGGAACAGGTTTTCCAGAGCAGTGGTGGCTGCCCCATCCCTGGAGGGGTTTAAGGCCAGGCCATGGCAGGGGTGGGACTGGATGGGCTTTGAGGTCCCTTCCAATCCAGACTATTCTATGATTTCCCTTCCCTCCACCCTTCCTTTCTCGTTCCTTCGCCTCCCCCTCCCTCTTTTTCCGTCCCTTTCACCCCTCAGTCCCCTCTCCCTCCCCTCACCGAACTCCTCCTCCAGCTCCATGCCGGCCCTGCTCCCGTCGCTCTCGCTCCCGCCCGCGCCTGCGCCTGGTCCCGGGGCCGCCCCGGGCAACGCCTCGCGGGGTGGGATGGGTTGGAAGGGACCTCAGAGCCCACCCAGTCCCACCCCTGCTATGGGCAGGGACACCTCCCACTGGATCAGGGGCTCCAAGCCCCATCCAACCTGGCCTTAAACCCCTCCAGGGATGGGGCAGCCGCCCCTGCTCTGGGCAACCTGGGCCGGGGCCTCCCCACCCTCACAGCAAAACATTTCTTCCTAAAATCTCATCTCAATCTCCTCTCGTCCTGTCCCTGCACTCCCTAATCCAGAGCCCCTCCCCAACTTTCCTGGAGCCCCTTTTAGCGCTGGAAGCTGCTCTAAGGTCTCAGAAGCTTCTCTTCACCAGGCTGAATCTCAGAATGATTGGAATGGACCTTAAAGATGATTGAATTCCAACTGCTGCCATAGGCAGGGGTACTTCCCGCTGGATCCAGGTGCTCAAAGCTGCATCCAACCTGGCCCTGAACCCCTCCAGGGATGGAGCAGCCACCACTGGTCTGGGCAACCTGTTGCAGGGCCTCCCCACCCTCATCGTGAAGAATTTCCTCTGAATGCCTAGTCTAAAGTTAAAACAACTCCAACTGTTGCAGTGTGTCCTGGTACAGGACGTGCTCCAGCCCTCAGATCATCTCTATGGCCTCCTCTGCACTCCCACAGCTCCCTGTCCTTCCTGTGCTGGGGATTCCAGAACTGAAGGTGCAGAATCTCCTTCACCCTGCTGGTCCCCCTGTGGTGGATGTGGTTGGCTTTTTAGGTGCAAGTGCACATTGCCAGCTTATGTTGAGCTTCTCACCACCCAGCACCCAAGTCCTCTTCAGGGCTGCTCCCAATCCATTCTCCACCCAGCCTGTGCTTGGAATTGCCCTGACCCAGGTGCAGAATAGAATCATAGAATCACCAGGTTGGAAAAGACCCATTGGATTGAATCCAGCCGTTCCTATCAAATACTAAACCATGTCCCTCAGCACCTCATCTACCCATGCCTTAAACACCTCCAGGGAAGGTGAATCAACACCCTCCCTGGGCAGCCTGTTCCAGTGTCCAATGACCATTTCTGTTAAAATGCTTTTCCTAATGTTCAGACTGAACCTCCCCTGGTGGAGCTTGAGGCCATTCCCTCTTGTCCTGTCCCCTGTCACTTGGGAGAAGAGCCCAGTTCCCTCCTCTCCACAACCTCCTTTCAGGTAGTTGCAGAGAGCAATGAGATCTCCCCTCAGCCTTCTCTTCTCCACGATAAACACCCCCAGCTCTCTCAGCCACTCCTCATAAGGCTTTGGATAAGAATCTTGCACTTGGCCTTGTTGGGCTCATGTTATTCACACAGCTTCACCTCTCCAATGTGTCCAGGATCCCCTGCATGGCATCCCTTCCCTCCAGCTTGTCAACCACACCACACAGCTTGGTGTCATTGGCAAACTTGCCGAGGGTGCCCTCAATCCCAATGTCCATATGTATTCGAAGCAGAAGTCTGGTAATGCATGGCCCTGGATTCTGCAAACCACCACCCAGGTCCCTTTGGCTGCCACACAGGGATGCAGCCCAGTGGTTGGAGTGCAGCTGGAGCATTGGCTGCTGTTGACTGGATGCACGAGCAGGTCTCAGGACTGGCTGTGCTGCTGTAGAGTGGGACATGGAGCAGCCACCACTGGTCTGGGCAACCTGTGCCAGGGCCTCCCCACCCTCATTGTGAAGAATTTCCTCTGAATGCCTAGTCTAAAGCTAAAACAACTCCAACTGTCGCAGTTGAGAGATGCGACATGGGGAGCATGGATATGTGTGTGGAAGATGGGAGATTATAGAGTTCATTAAATCCTCAGGGGCATGGACGTTCTCTGCTCCATAAGGAGATCCCTGTCCTTATGCTACATGGTTGGACTCAATCTTAAAGGTCTTCTCCAACCTAAATGACTCTGATTCTGTGACTTAGTTGCCTTAAGGGATGAGGGAACAAAACCTGAATAACTGGAAGAAGAGGTGTGTTTTCCACTGCAGTGTGGTCATAGCTTCTCTCTCCAGTTTCCCACTTTTTCCAGGGCAAGAAGGGACAACAAATATAGGAAAAGAGTTTGCTGCTCTTTGGTAGGTAGTGTAGCTCCAGTGTGTTGCTCTCTTGCAAAGTTTCCTGGTATAAACATTGCCAAGAGCATCACAGCACTGTGGCATAGAACCCCTCCATTCCTGTTCACCACACAGACTCCACCACACTGGAGCTTCCAGGGCTGCATCTCTGCCATGAACTTCTGCTGGTTCCAGTGGAGCCCTGAGCTGGAAAGCCCCTCTCAGAGGGACACATCTGCAGCTCTTTCAGGTGATCACAGGACCCATGAACTGGAGAAGTCCACAGAAAGGCCTACTGTTAGGGTGAGTCTCTGGCCACCGTACACTGCCCACTCTGATGTAATGAACACTCCCTGGAGGCACTGTGAGATCTTTCCAGGAAGCTTGGACAATTAAGGGGTCTCATCACTGCCCCCTGCAAGTGCTTGGTTTCCCAGGATCCCAGTAAGGGACCCATGTCTCTTCTCCTGTGAACTTGAAAGCCTGGAGGGAGATATTCAGGTGAGACACATCCCCATCCTGGCCTCTTTTGGGCACTGCAAAGTCTCCTATCACTGCCTCTTCAGCACTATTGGCATCTGATAAACATACCTGGAGCTGGAGGCTCTGGAGTCCCTGCTGAAGGCTCTGGAGACACTGCTGAAGGCCATGGAGTCCCTGCTGGAGGTGCATTGCTGCTGTGCTGTGCACCTAAGGCCCATTGCTCACTTTCTGGCTGATTGTCTCCTCTGGGCTTGCATTGCTGAGTGGCCATTTCATCTTCCATTTGGTTCTCCATGAGAAAACAAACTCCTCTACCGTGTTGTCTGACTTCACCTCTTCTTTTTTTTTCTTGAAGAAAAGGTAAGCAAAAGGGAAAGCAGCTACTCACTCACCTCCTGCAAGTCTGTCCCGACAATTCTGGAAGTTCAGGAGTGCATGTTGTGGTGTATTCAAGAGATGTCATAGACACAGCAGCCTCTTTGGCAAGGAAACCAAAACGTGTGTGTTTCCTTCCTAGACTGATCACCCCAGCAGACCCTGTCCACGGTGGAAAGATGGTTATATTGATGGAGTTCTCCAGCAGAACATATTTTCTTGACTTGTGTTTGAGCTTTAGCTTACAAGGAGCTGGATGATATGTGTGGAGAAAGTTGGCTGCGTCTCTACTACCAAGTCCACTGCTGGTTAGGCTCTGGGAGGGTCTGGCCTTATCGTGCTCAGGGATGTCCTGAAGCAGTTGAGGATCTCCCCTTCCTCAGCTGCCGCCCTCTACACACTCTTTCTACTGGTGACAGCACTGCTTCCGAGAGCTTCCCAACTCCCCTTAAAGAATGATGAGGCACAACCCACTGCTCTCCTTGCTCTCAGTGTCTCTTCAGAAGCTCTTGCGGGCATGAAAGATTTCAGTGTGGTGTGTATGCTGGGACAAGCGACCGATGCCTTGGCATATCTGTGATATTAGCAGCAAACACAGAGCAAACAACCAGTGTTCTCATGCTTAGTAGCTTGTTGATACCTTGGAATCTTTACTAAGACCCATGAGTTAAAAAGAAAAGAATGCATTAGATGGAAAACACAAAGATAAAGGGCACGTCTGTGGTAAATAGTGGTTGCACTCTATCGCTGTAATTGCGGGTTTCTCACATGTGGAAATTTACTGGGATAGCTGCTGACTGGATACAGAAACACTGTGAGGTTTGCATCCTCTCAATAAAGGTGATCTCGCTTGTTGACTCGTCGATGGGGTCCATGTCTTAATTGCTACAAGCTCTCCTGAGAAAACCCACAGCACAGATGGAGGCAGGAAGATGATGTGCACTGTGAACCTCTTCATGTCATTCTCCCTCCTGCTGTTCTCATGGAACATTTTCTACCTGAGCCTTTCCCCCAAGCATGCCAGCATCCAGAGCAAGAAGAATTCCCTTTCCTCTCCTCCTCAAGATGTTGTGGGGCTGCTACCCTCCCAGGGCCATGCACTGGCCAAGGTCCTCAGCTGAGCTTGGAGTGGCCACCATCCTTCCATACATATGCACAGAGGCCAAGAGGGCATTTCTGGGCAGAGGGTCAGCAAAGATGGGCCTCGTGGTAGTTAACAATCATTGTGCTCTCACCCACTGCACAACCACCCCCAAAACCACCTTCCCAAAACTGCCTATGAGCAAAATCTCTCTCGCTTGGCATCATTTTGGGAGAGGGACTGCAAGGGAAAAGGACAACACAAAGTCATGGGCTGAGATGCAGGAGAACTTTATTGAATAAAAGATGGAAATGAGATCACTCTGAGTGGAGATTCTTCTGCAAGGAAAACCAGGAGCAGCGGAGAGCCTGTGCCCAATGGCTGTGGCAGAGGTGCCACCAGGTGTCCATCTACCTGCCCAACAGAGGGAGCAGGGCCAGCAGGTCCTCCCTAGGCTGGCTTGGTGGGGCTCACAGCCCAAGGGAGCACAAGAGAAAAAGGACACGAGAGGGAAAGGAGAGCATTGCAGAGGGGAAAGGCAGGCATGGGCTGTGCTTTGTGAGAGCCCAGGCTGGCCCCATCCTTTTGCAAGGAGTGCTGAGGTTGCTCAGCCCCTCTCAAAGCAACAAGCCCACGCTCTGTCCCCAGTGTGAGACCATCTTGGGTGTCTGTGGGGACCCTCTCCAGGATCATGGGCAGCAGCTTTAGCAGGGGAGGCACCTCCTGCCAGAGTAGCGGCCACCAATGCCAGACAGGCTGAAGCCCCCGGAGTTGATGGGCACTCCAGCTTCATTGAGGATGCTGCCAACAGCAGCGGAGGTGGAGGAGCCCACAACGGTGTTCTGAGGGAAGGAGCTGAGGATGGGTCCAGGCAGGGTCACCACCACGGGAGAGGGCTCGATGACAACGGTGGAGTCCTGGCACTGCCGCACACAGCACTCATTGCAGCTGTTGGCCAGTGGGGTCGGGCCGCAGGGCTGGCAGGGCAGGCACGGGTTGTAGCAGGACATGGCTTGTGGCTGGAGCTGCACCTGGAAGAGAGGGCAGGAGAAGCAGAGCATGGGTGAGGAGCAGCCTCTATCACCCCACCACAGGGGATGCAAGACATTTGCTAGGTGGGGAGCTGAATGCTGCTCAGAGGAGAAAAAGGAAGAGAAAAGACTTCAGACTCACCTGATCCTCAAGAAGGAAGAGATGAGAGAGCTGGATGAAGGACTGGGTGTTTGGGATGGCTTTTATAGTGCTCCATCTCTGCCCCAGGTGCGCAGTCATGCTGTATACAGGCAGTAATTTTCCACCAGACTCTTTAATTGAAGACATCCAGCCAATGGCACAGCCTCTGCTTTGGCTTTCCATAGTACAGTGCTTTCATATTGTGATCTGTGCCATGGCCATTTCCCTTTTAATCTCCTTTCAAGTGCTGAGATGAGAGACCCAAGGTTTTTCCAGTCAGGAATGCATCATTGTGGGTTGAAGACCTGACCCAGTTGCTGGGTAGAAATCCAATGGAGGCCAATAACAATGGCCTGAGATTCTCCTGTGAGGCTGTTTGTCACTGTGTTGAAAATCATATGATAGGAATGGTTGGACTTGATGATCCTGTGGGTCTTTTCCAACCTAGTGATTCTGTGATTCTGTGATCATAGACTTATAGAACCATGGAATGGTTTGGGTTAGAAGGGACCTTAAAGCCCTTCCAGTTCCAATCAACCTGCCATGGACACCTCCTGCTGGATCAGGCTGCTTGAAGCCCCATCCAACTTGGCCTTCAACACCTCCAGGATAGGGGCAGCCATGAATTACCTGGGCAACCTGGGCCTCCTGACCCTCACTGTGAGGGTCATTTCTTCCTAATGTCTAATCTATATCTTCCCCCTTCTGATTAAAGCTAATCCCCCTTGTCCTATCACTGCATACATTTGGAGAAAGTCCCTCTCCAGCTTTCCTGTAGCCCCTTCAGGTACTGAACGGTGCTAGAGAATCATAGAATAGTTAAGGTTGGAAGGGATGAGAGGTTTGGAGCCTCTCATGTCCGAAGCATTGGCTTCGGACATGAGAAACTCGAAAATGCAGCCTCTCATTGTGCTGATTCCATTCCCAAGACATTTCATCCAGTTCCTGGGATATGGAGATGGGAATCCTGCCACTTCTAGGTGCTAGAGCCACTTAGATGTCCCAGGCTGGATTGAACACATAAGTGAGAGGCCAGAGAGGAGAGAGTGGGGAAATTTCTCTTCAAACATTGCAGGATGAGGAGAATGAGAGTTAAACCAGAAGCACAAACACCACCCCGAGGAGTGACCATTGACTGTCAGAGTGAGCTGGGATAGAGGGAAAGGATGGAGCAAGTCCTTGTTCATGGGTACCTGTGGACAGGTAGCTGAGGATTGCAGTGCTTGGAAAGAAAGAAGAGTTGCAAATGAGCCCACTAGGGTAGCTCCAAATGGTGTCCCATGCCTGTGAGGGACCTCTTCAGCACCTGAGTTCTCTCCTCATCACTGTTGCATTCCTGCCCCAGAAATCCTTGGGCTTCCCATTCCAGTTTAAGGAAGGAGCGTCTCTGGCTCAAAGGGTGTTTGAAAAATGAGGAAATGAAAAGGAGGCAATGAAGGAAACAGAAATTACAAACCGTGTGATTAGGAAGTTTATTCTCCATTTAAGATGAGTCTGTTGGAAAATTACAGCCCACACAGTGACAGCGTCAGGCCCTGAGGTGGTGCAGGAGCAGTATAAAAGTAAGTCAAAAACCTTGTTCCCTCATTCACTTCTCTTGCCTTTCTCTTCTTGGGAAACAGGTGAGTCTGACAATCTTTCTGCTTCTCATGCTTCCCCAGGCTGAGGTCTCACACTAGTGGACACCTCAGCTGGTGCTGGCTCCACCATGCCTCAGCAGGACATGGTGGTCCTTGTCGTGGAAGTAGGAAGGAGGGAAAAGATATGGGATGGAGAGAGGCTGGATGTTGGCTTAGGCATCTCCTGAGCTGTAGGCATTGCAGGGATCTCCTTGGGTTTCATTGCTCTTGGCAAGGCTATTTTGGGTTGAGGGGAGGGAGAAGTCCAGGGGGTTCCGTTGCTTTAGAAACTCCAATTCCCAATATAAGCCTAGCCTTTCTTATGGTGGGGTGATAGAGGCTGCTCCTCACCCATGCTCTGCTTCTCCTGCCCTCTCTCCAGGTGCAGCTCCAGCCACAAGCCATGTCCTGCTACAACCCGTGCCTGCCCTGCCAGCCCTGTGGCCCGACCCCACTGGCCAACAGCTGCAATGAGTGCTGTGTGCGGCAGTGCCAGGACTCCACCGTTGTCATCGAGCCCTCTCCCGTGGTGGTGACCCTGCCTGGACCCATCCTCAGCTCCTTCCCTCAGAACACCGTTGTGGGCTCCTCCACCTCCGCTGCTGTTGGCAGCATCCTCAATGAAGCTGGAGTGCCCATCAACTCCGGGGGCTTCAGCCTGTCTGGCATTGGTGGCCGCTACTCTGGCAGGAGGTGCCTCCCCTGCTAAAGCTGCTGCCCATGATCCTGGAGAGGGTCCCCACAGACACCCAAGATGGTCTCACACTGGGGACAGAGCGTGGGCTTGTTGCTTTGAGAGGGGCTGAGCAACCTCAGCACTCCTTGCAAAAGGATGGGGCCAGCCTGGGCTCTCACAAAGCACAGCCCATGCCTGCCTTTCCCTCTGCAATGCTCTCCTTTTTCTCTTGTGCTCCCTTGGGCTGTGAGCCCCACCAAGCCAGCCTAGGGAGGACCTGCTGGCCCTGCTCCCTCTGTTGGGCAGGTAGATGGACACCTGGTGGCACCTCTGCCACAGCCATTGGGCACAGGCTCTCCTCTGCTCCTGGTTCTCCCTGCATGAGGATCCCCACAGCAAGTGACTTCATCTCCCTCTTTCTACTCATTAAAGCTCTGCTGCATCCCAGCCTATGCCTCTGTGTCATCCTTTCCCTGGGCTCTCCCAAGGTGTCCAGGGAGAGACTTGTTCCTTGCGGTGATTCTGGCAGGGGTTGTTTGGGTAGTTGTATAGGGGTTGTTAATACAGTGGTTGTTACAGAAAGGATCTGGGCAGCCTTTCCATTTGTTCTGCTGTCAATGGCTGGGCAGGGTCTCTTGGTGCAAGGTGGTGTGTGATTGACTGGGCATTGCTTGTCTTTTTTATTTTTGCCCCTTCACTTCTCCGACTGCCCTGATCTCCACCCAAGGATAGTTTACTCTCTTGCTCTTCCAATCTGCCACGCACCTCACTGGGAACACTGGTAAATGCACTACACAGGCCCATGGGGAGTTCACGTTCTCCTGATCTTGCTCCTTCCCTTTCTATACCCAGGGCTTCCTTGGAAAGTTTCTGGGTAAGCAGGGACGCAGGGAGAGGCTTAGGGCAGGAGAGGCAGCAGGTGCAGGCTGAATGTCTTCAAGGGCTGGCCAGGAGCTCTCCAGAGCAGTGTGGTGACCAGCAGCAAAGGCTGCCAAGAGCCCACAAAGGAGAGCTGCTGACCTGCTGCAGGACACAGCTGGGTGAAGGGACATGTGCCCACCCCTAGTTCCCACTAGCAGCTGTCTTGGGAGCAGCCAACCCTGTCTCCCCACATATACTTCAGCCCATGGTAAGTAGCAGCCTAAAAGCAGGGCCAGGGAAAGGTGCTTTAGGAGGAACTCCACCCAGAGAGCTGTGACTGCCAGCTCTGCTCCTGGGCACTGAGGGTGGTCATCAATAGCTTGGGCAAGAGGAGCACTCTGGTCAGCACTTTCCTGATGGCACCTCAAAGCCTGCTATAATGCAAGAATGACTTTGACCGAATGGAGTGTGTTCAGCAGAGGGTGTCCAGAGTGTGAGGGGACTTGAGCCTTTGGATGGGGAGGAGAGACTGAGAGCTTGGAGCTTGACAAGTGTTAAGAGGAAGCCTTGTTGAGAACAGCTCTGTTTTGGAGTAGCTATGATGATGTTCCCTAGAAGACAAATCCAGGTTCAATGTTGTGGAAGTGGGTGCCTGGAGGACTTGAAACTCTGGACTCATGTTGAAAGATGAGAGTTATGGACTCAATAGATGGAAAATGTTTTTCCCCAAGAATCATAGAATCACCAGGTTGGAAAAGACCCATCACATTATTGAGTCCAGCCATAAGAGGAGCATCAAGCAGTGGAACAGATGCCCTGGGGAGCCTGTGCAGTAACTGTCCATGGATGCTCATGGCTGACTGAGCTTGGAGCAAGTGAAATGACCTAGTGGTCCCTGGAGGTCCTTCCAAACTTGATTATACTCTGATCCTATGGTCTCAGGATGGCCTTTCTGGCCTCTACCTGCTGGCGATGAGGAGGAGGGGCTCAGCTTCCTAATCTGAAGACACAAGCCATGGGAAGGAGCTCTCCTCAATGCTCTCAGCACAGAAACTCAAGATTACAAAAAGCATCTCAGTGATGGCTCGAAGACCACAGGACCTGTGGACCCTAGCAGTTGGGACAATGTTTTTCCAAAAATGCCAAGGCAGTATGTTCCCATGCTGTTCTCATGCTTTTCTTTTCTATCTGGTCTTCTCCTCATCCTGCACCTCTAAACTCCAATGCTATGGTTAGGACAGGTTCTGCTGGGCTTTCTGGGAAGCTGTTGCCTCTGCCTTGTCAGTAACACCTTCATACCTCCACCTCCTGAAAGCTTGCTGCACAGTACTGAGCTCACTGAGGGAAATAAAAGATGGTGAGAGCAAAGAGGTGGCAATTACTGAGCTGTATTGGGTTGTTCTGTCCCTGTGCACTCCATGCAGGCAGCAGGTACAGGTAATTCAATCTGTGTTGGCCATCACTGCACAACTACCCCACCCCCCAGCAACCAGAGCCACCAATGAGTGATCTCTCTGTCCCTGGACATCTTGGGGGACCACCTGGAGAGAAAAGGACAAGTCAAACACACAGGTTGGGATGCAGCAGAACTTTATGGTGTGAAAAGAGTACAATGAATGTATATAAGTAGAGGTCCCAGTGCAGGGAGCACAATGGGTAGAAAGGAGTCTTCTCCTTACAGCTGTGGCAGGGAGGCCACCAGGTGTCCATCTGCCTGCCCAACAGAGGGAGCAGGACCAGCAGATCCTCCCCAGGCTGTCTTGGTGGGGCTCGTAGCCCAGCGGGAGCACAAGAGATCAAGGGCATGAGAATGAAAGGAGAGAGTGGCAGAGGGGAAAGGCAGGCATGGGCCATGCTTTGTAAGTGCCCAGGCTGCCCCATCCTTTGGCAAGGAGTGCTGGGGTTGCTCAGCCCCTCTCAAAGCAACAAGCCCATGCTCTCTCCCTAGTGCAAGACCATCTTGGGTGTCCATGGGGACCTTCCTCAGGATCATGGCAGCAACTTTAGCAGGGGAAGCGCCTCCTGCCACAGTTGCGGCCACCAATGCCAGAGAGGCCAGAGAGGCCAAAGCCCCCAGAGTTGATGGGAACTCCCGCTTCACTGAGGATGCTCCCAACAGCAGCGGAGGTGGAGGATCCCACAGCGGTGTTCTGAGGGAAGGAGCTGAGGATGGGTCCAGGCAGGGTCACCACTGCTGGGGGGGGCTGGATGACAATCCTGGAGTCCTGGCACTGCAGGTTACAGGGCTCATTGCAGCTGTTGGCCAGTGGGGTCGGGCCGCAGGGCTGGCATGTGTTGTAACCGGACATGGCTTGAAGCTGGAGCTGCAACTGGGAGAAAAGCAGGGTTAAACAGAGGAAGAGGAGTGAGGTATTGTTCGTTGCCTCATCAACGGAGGGACTCTTTCCATCAGCTCAAAAGAGCCCCACCAAATGCAAACAAGCCCAGTTACATCCCCAGAAAGTCCATTGCTGAGTAGACTTCACAGTTTATCTCCACTCTCTCTCCATGCAACATTTATTCTCCCTTCCCTCTGTCAGGGCCAGTGTCAAGAGCCACTGTGAGACAAAGGGTCCATTATGGGCTTAGAAGTCCCAGGAAAGGAAGAAGAGGAAATGAAGAAGAGGAGAAAGGGATTATAACTTACCTTGTTTCCAAGAAGGAGGCGAGAGGAGTGGATGAGAGAGTGAGGAGAAGGACCTGCTTTTATACTGCTCCTGCACCACCCCAGGCTCACACTCACTGCACACAGGCAGTAATTTTCCACCAGAGTCACCTCCAAAACAAAACAGCCTCCCTGATGGCACAGGTGGGGTTTTGGTGTCCATCAATACTGCCATTTCATTTCCTCATTTCTGAGATGCTTGGTCTGCAACGCAGGCTCCTTTCATGTGCCACGATGAGTGTCTCAGGGACTTGCCAGTTACAGTCATGTCCCTAAGGGTAGAAGAAGCCTCCTGCATGGAAGAGAGGTCCTAGTAAGGCAGAGTAAGTTGGCTTGGGGAAATTAAATGTGATTGATTGCAAATAATTTTGCAGCAAGACGTCATGTGAGTGCAGGCCACCTGATGCCAAGACCCAAGGTAGTCGGTTGATGTCACTACAAGATCGCTGTCAACTCCCATTGAAAGTTCCCACAGTCAGGGAGCTCATCTGAGGAAGGAAAGAAACCCAATGATCCTCTTGTCTTCAAGAAGTCTCCAGGAATAGTCATTAAGCAAATCATCCTGGAAGCCACTTCTTGAGATGAAAGGACAAGAAGGTCATTGAGACCAATCCACATAGATTTATGGAGGGGAAAGCAGACCTGACCAGATTCATGGCCTTATTTGTTGATATGCCAGGCACTGGTGGATTAGGAGGTGCAGCGAATGTTATTGATCTCACCAAAAGAAGGTGTTGGATGCTGTTTGCTCTGGCAGTCCTTACTGGTGAAATAGAGTCTTGGAAAGAGGGCAGTGCAGGGATTAATATCTGGCATGGCTGCTGATCTCCCAGGATTTGATGTGCAATTCGCACCTGGAACCATTCTGTCACAGGGACAAGAGATGTTTTGAGTGGGGCCAGCAGCTGCTTCACTGCCACATAGATGACCTCCAGGGTGGGAGGTATTGCACCCTCAACAAGTCTGCAGATACCGTGCAATTGAAGGGACAGGAGAGGATCTTGGGCAAAGATTTGGCTGGTGGAAGGGAATGGATGCACGGACCTCATCTTCCTGGCCAAACAGACCAAGCTGTGTTGAGGGGCTCTCCTGAATGACCCGAAAGGAAACATAGCAGGAAACATCTCCATCTCTGAGTCAGAGGTCTTCTTCTGGCATTAGGGCTTTTGCATGACCCTTTCCCATGGCCCAGAGGATTCCTCTGCCTGGGGTAAAACCTGACACCTTTGGCTGGGTAAGGAACCTTCCCCAACCTCCCAAGGAGCAAGGACTGCCAGGACCCTGCAGTGCCACATGCCTGAGGATGCTGAGGGAGGGGATGTGCTCAGAAGGGCCCTGGCTACAAACCCAGCCCTCAGACCATATCAAGGAGGTGATGAACTTCCCTGCCCTGCAGACATGGAGGCAGGTGGCAGGCAATCCAGCAGGGAAAGAAAATGCCTTCAGTAGGCAAGATTCGGAGACAGACTCTGCCCACCCATAGTGAGTCACCCTCTCATTTTGGGTTGTTTGTCAGTCATCCTTTTGGTATTAGGTCAAGCCAGGAGTACGTGCTGACCACAGCCCTGTGTGTTGCACAGGCTGAACTCCCCTCCAGCCAG
>WAAB01016905.1:31110-41857 GCA_013389865.1 Piaya cayana | reverse complement strand
GTTCCAGTTTGTGCTCATTTCCCACTGTCTTTTCTCTGGGCACCACCATTGCTGGNCTCATTTCCCACTGTCTTTTCTCTGGGCACCACCATTGCTGGCTCATCACCAACTTGTCTACCACAACTCTGAGGTGCTCCACAGAGCTGCTTTCCAGCAGGTCAGCCCTGAACCTGTATTGGTGGAGGGAATTATTCATCCCAAGGTGCAGAACCTTGCACTTGTCTCTGTTAAACTTCATTAGGTTCCTCTCTGCCTAACTTTCCAGCAGGTCTTGCTGAATGGCAGCATAACCTTCCCAGGTATCAGTCACTCCTCTCAGTGTTGTGTCATCAGCAAACTTGCTGAGGATACACCGTTTCCTCATCCAGGTAACTGATGAATATGTTTAAGAAGACTGAGCCTAGTACTGACATCTGCGGAACACTACTGGCTTCCAATTAGGATCTCTGCCACTGGTGACAACCCTCTGGGCTCTGCTTTCCAGCCAGTTCCCAATCCATCTTACTGTCCACTCATCTAACTTCCAATTCCTAATCTTACCTTCCATGCAGGATACTGAATTTCACAATCTAATGGTCGCTGCATCCAAGGCTAGCCCCAACTTTCGCGTTACCAACCGGACGGTTTTTTGCTACTAGAAGGTTCAGCAGCACTCCTCAGCTCTCACCATGTCTCTGTGATTACAATGAGGCTGTAGCGCAGTGACAATACACAGATCTCTAGTTCTTCCTATTTGTTCCCCATAATTGGTGCACAAACATTTCAGAGAAGTACTTGACCATGCAGGTTTGTTTGGAGCAGTGGAGGAGGATATACCATAGCCATACATGCCTCTGAGATAGTTTGCATTCTGGTTCTTGTTGTGGGTGGTGGGTAAGGAACATTTTCTATTACCTTGATTAGCCTGTATCATTTCCCAGTTGGATATGATGGCCTGAGCATTGCCATTTTGGACCCCACACCCTACATCCTTCAATTTAACATACATAACATACATAAATTTAACATATGAAATTAATTAACTCTTGCACTAAGAATCTTATTAGAGAGCAATGTAAAAAATGAGTTTCATGAAATTCAGTTCAAATGTCCTGTGTGGTTAAAAACCCAAATATTTTTAGGGGGGAAAAAAATGAAAAAAAGAGCATAAAGCAGAGAGCATTATGAGCTATTATATATACAGCTGCTATCTCTTCTCAGTTGGAGCACTGGGTGCAGATCATTCAGCCCTTTCAAAGAAATACAGTAAAATGTGATACTATAGGGGCAGCACAGAAAAGCTTGTTAAGATACAAAGAAAGATGACCAGCGTAAGGAGAGGCTAGGAGAGATTTTAAACAAGCATTCATGAAAATTCAGCCATTAAAAATGGGGTAAAGAAAGTGGAAATAAAGGATATGAGCATTAAGGTGCCTGCACTCCTATGCTTTTCCAGGGATATCTATAACTGGTAAGTCAAAACCACACTGGTTTCTAGACCATGCTAAATTAGATTGCTTTTTAGTTTATGCCAATCTTGGTATATTTATGAAATGTATGTACCTGCAAACTATATTGTTGAATCTTTCTGTTTCTTTTCATGAAGGAAAATAACCTTTTTATTTGCACAAACATCATCCTTAGATACACTTGCATAACTTCTACAGAAGTTACTGGATATCCTCCAAATTCTAGTGAGATGGTAAACAATTGAACACTGGTCTGAGTAATCAGAGAATTCATATGGATCCATAAATCATGAGTAAATAGCTCAGCACCCCTTCAGGCCTCAAATCTTGCATCTCGGTAAGTCAATTTTGTATAATAGTTACATTTACTACCTCTACTGTGATCCAATTTTCAAATGAACTGTACTGCTCTGCCACATCCATTTCTCTCCTATTCCATTCTTTCTGGTGTTTTCAAACCATTTTGTTCTTTTATTAGAGCTTAATCTGTGAAAAACTGAAGAAGAAACAAGAGATTAAATAATAATAATAAAAATCTCAGGTTTTAAGCAACTTCTATCTTCTTTTTTCCCCCACAAGATTACTAATACCACCTGTTACATTTCATGGAAAAAGTGTTTTAAGACAACATGGAATGTGTGCAAGCCTTGGAAATCCATGGTTTTATAATCACTCTGAGGCTTACAATCAGAGCACGCTTTATCTCTAGTCAAACATACATTTAGTTATGAAGGACCAAGATTTATTTTTAAGACTGATTGAAATGGTGCTGGTTCAGAAATGCACAGTACTGCTTTAATTTTCACCATGCTTCGATTGAGGAATCTCTGAAGTAAGTGTGGTAAAAAAAGAGCCTAGAAAAATGTACAAAGTTTAGTTTTGCAGGGATTGCTTTTAAAAATCAAAGTCCATGTCTGCATTCTGGTTTGCCATAATTAAGATGCTGATCAATGTGTTGTACTTATATCACATTTTGTTAACAATATATTATTTTTCTGCTTTGTCAACATGTTTTGGGATAATTTTTAAAGGGACACCAGGCTTTGTGCTTACCATGACCTTTAGGTAATGGAATGGTTTTACTAAACCATTGTACCTGTCTATTGCAAGAATGGGCTCTTAAAATTTGTATTATGTTTGCAAATGGATGGTTATGGTTTGTAAAGCAGTGATCTGACCAGAAATTCTGTTCTCTTCCGGCAAAATATCAAATTTGGAAGAGTTCAATGTTCTCTGATCTTTTTCACATATGAAAGGAATATTTAAAAGTATAATGTCCTCCATGGTTTTATTGAGGGAAAAATAACAGCAACATTAAATGAATTTCCATGTGAAAACTGCCCAGGGGCTCTGGCTCCAAATGGTTTTTTTCAATATATAATGAGAAGTAACTGTTTTTCACCTATCACAGCATTTGTTCCCAGCTTTTCAGTTCTTCCTCTGCATTTACTGTAGCTTTAAATGTACTGATATCCTGCACATGAAAAAAAAAGCAAGCAAGCTCTTCTGGATATTTTGAATCCAAATTTTTGTGAATACTCTTCTAACATTACCTGTTTACACAGCAGACTTTTTTGAGTTTTCTGTTCAAGTCAGCAAATCACAATTGAACAATTGGGAAAATTGGTATTTATTCATATTAGATATATTAATTTTGCTTTTATTCAGCTACATTGCCTGCTTAAATGCATATTTATTTATATGAGATCTTACAATGAATAAGATGAATTGGCTGACCAGTAGAGGGAGGGACAATTTTGTAGACTTTGAAGTTTTGAATTTTGTAGATTCAGCTCATATCTTGTATGTTTATGACACCTAAATAGTGTATAAAAAGCACCGATGCTTGACTCACTATTAATTAATAAACCCAGTTAACCCAATCTGATTATTTCTTAAAAAAAAATCAATTAATTTGAATAAGGCCTGCCACTTGGATACAGCATAATAACCTTAAATGTGGTGGAAATTCGCTAGCAGATTCTGCAACATCAGATTCTGCTGGGGAACGCTAGAAATGCTTTCTCCTTTCAATGAAAAACTTCTAAACTATCTTTATTAGGCATTCTAGTAAGCCTGATTTGAGCTGTAGGACCTCAATGCTTTTGATTTTCCTTGAATTAGTTAAAAAAAGTCCCTTTAAGGAGAATTTAGTCTACTTCATACTGATAAACTACTGCATTGTGATCTGTTGGTTTATCTATCAGGATCTGCTACCCCTTTAGTTCACTCAGTTCTCATTGATTCGCCTTCCCTGGAGGCGTTTAAGGCATGAGTAGATGAAGTCCTGAGGGACATGGTTTAGTGTTTGATAGGAATGGTTGGACTCGATGATCCTATGGGTCTCTTCCAACCTGGTGATTCTATGATTCTAAGAGTTTGAAGTTTGACTCCTTAGTGTAAAGTAATTATGTTATACCAGAAAGCATTTTGAAGCATTCTCTGTCACATACAAGTACACATGTGGGGTTTTTTTTTAAGTTTCTACATATTCAAAACCAGTACTTTCCTCAATGTGAGGACAATTGACATGTGACATTTAGAATACAGGCTTTATTTATTTTCCTTTTAAGTCTTCCTTTAGAAACAGAATTCATACTCTTCTACCTTTACGGATAAAGCTAAACCTAGTTGTTCAATTCTGATAGCAAATGTTCAAGACCAAGGACATAAGTAGAATACAATATAACAGTCTCCTGTCCTGTAAGCTCATGATCAGCTAGAACTACTACAGCTTGGATAGATTCCAGGGATCACATATTACTTAAAATAAACAGCTACCCTTACACAGTAAAACTGCTGGTCCAATAGACAAAAATAACTTCCATACAGTATCTGAGCTTGAATGATGGAAGCATCACACAGGAAATGAAATGGTACTTCTTTATTGTTTATTCCAAGATGGTGTTCCCTTTTAAGTAAGGTACAGATTAAAATGTGATATTCAAGGCATAAAGGCCAAATAATTTCACTAGATGTGCAGTTACTAAGAACTACAGAATACCCTCCAGTCTTGCTTGAAAAAACAAGAAGAGTAATTTCATGATAGCAGAAAAAAAGTATTTGTATGTTCAAAGGGACTTCTCTGCTTGCTAGGCTAATGAAAGGGAAAAGAAGGTCACTGATTATGCAAGGTGTGGCCTCTATGAGACTATACTAGTCGTTCACTACAAGAGAAAACCATTCTGATTAGACCAAGGTCATGCAGAATAGCACATTTGTTTTTTTTCTGGGAAGGAAAGATTTTTATTTATTATACTACATATCACACACTTAAAATCTTTTAGCTTTATGCCAAGCATGTTTCTTAGGCCATATTTTCTATTGTAATATACTTAGGTGTTGAAATTTCTGTCAGATAGAAATGTCCTTGTCTTTTACACAAAAAGATCATCTTCACTGAAAACAAGCCTTTGGACATACTGAAAAAGATTCTTTCCCCCCCCTCACAAATTGTAAGACTAAGATAAACATTCTACTCCTCCTCTTTTACATCATTAATGACATTTTGTTAGGAGGTAGATAGAAGAACATTATTTGGTAGTTCTGTTGCTCTCAGATTATGCTTTGTGGAGTCCTGAACACTTATTGACCTCTTCTTTTTCATCAACAGACTGAGTTTGCATACGTTGTATTGGTTCATGAGCTTACATAAATTGTGCTGCATTGCGGAAAGACTTGAGAGTGTGAGTGTTTAGGAACTCTGAAATAACAGAAGCAAATGCAGACCTTTAACTCTGGAGCAAACACTTAAACAAAGAAACCATGGAGTCTTCAGTTTATTGAGTCAGCATTACGTGATTTTTTTGTTTCTTGTTTCTTTCTACAAGTTTTTAACTTACTTACATATGTAGCTCAGGAAGCTAAATTACTGTAAGGTGATTAGAACTAATTTGTCCTTCCCTACACACAGATCTGCTAAACCTAAGGACTGAACAACACCAAATCAGTGCCTTATCCAAGGTAAGGAGGGGTGACTGTAGAAGGAACTGGATATGAAATCATGTAACTTGGTTGCGCTACACCTGAGGCTTCCACCTGACTTTCCACATGATGCTTTGAGGTATGAAGGCTCCCCTCCATGAGCAACTTCAGACTATCTGCCCAAAGATTATTGTATGCTATTGCCACTCTCGTTATTTCTCTTTTAGGGGCAGCACCAGTGCTGTTGCAGAGCTTGTGTGCAGCAAGAGTTGCCGCAACAATCTCCTGGCTCCCCACTCTGCTTCAGTCCAGCTTTCCAGATGACTGAAATTCCTTAATGTTCCTAGAGGCCTGAGGACACTGCTGACTCATGGCAATTGTTACCTTTGCATTATGAATTAAGAGCATGTGACTTCAATGGCACAACTTTTTTCTTTGAGATCTTGTTAGAGACTGAGTAAGCTGGGAGTTTGCCAAGCTCTGCCAGGGGAGATTTAGGCTAGAGATTAGGAGGAAGTTTTTTACGGAAAGGGTCATTAGGCATTGGAATAGGCTGCCCAGGGAGGTGGTTGATTCACCTTCCCTGGAGGTGTTTAAGGCACGAGTAGACGAGGTCCTGAGGGGCATGGTTTAGTGTTTGGTGGGAACGGTTGGACTCGATGATCCGATGGGTCTCTTCCAACCTGGTGATTCTATGATTCTATAAGAATCCTAACATATTATCTATGGGAAAAACCACTCTATTTCATTGAGTGTTTCCTGTGCTGGAATGCTTTCCAGATCATAACTGAAACTTTGTCATAGATTTCTTTTGCAAGACATTTAACAAGAACATAAGCTTCAGATTAGCCTTATTATGGTAGATATAAGGTGTTATACATAATCTTCTTAGGAGCTATCCATGCATTGCCTCATACAGGCATAATGATAATAAAGTTACACTGACTAGCTCACCAAGAAAAAAAAATGTTACTGCAGCAAATTAAATATTTTCCTAAACAAGCACTTAATTAACAAAACAGATACAGTAGTTATTGTTGGTCAATTAGAGATGTAATAATTACTAACAATTAGCTGAGGAGAACAGGATAAGTAGGCAATTACCATAAAAACCTAAAGTGCAAATAAAATCAACTAAAGCATATATTATGTTGAAACAAGTAAGAGGTAACTGAAGTACACCATCAAGTCTTCTCTTCATATTTTCAAATGCACAGGATTTTTATTTTTAAGTCAGCACAAAATGGTAGAATAGAGCTATTGTTATCATATAATACATATAATTTATCTATAATACCATACTATTTTTATAGTATAGCATAGTATAGAGTATCTCCCTCAGTCTTCACTTTCATTTTCCCCAATCTCCATAAAAAACAATGAAAATCTGTCCTTCCAGATTATGTCAGATTCTGCACAGAAATAAATTCAAATGGGCATATATTTTCTAAAGATTTTTAATTAACTTTTATTAGAAGTGGAGAAGCAACTTTCAAAAATTCACATATTCAAAATGTCTGTTCTTATTCTCTTCATAAATTATTTCCAAAGAGACTGAAATTAAGGAATGAATTCAAAATTACTTTAAAATAGATTGTGAAAAGACAGACTAGCTGTTCACGAGCTCTTTCTATAATACTTACTTAAATAATATTCCATTGTTCCTTTACTTTGATTAGATCGCTAAAATATTTATAAATCTGTAAAAGGATAATCAAAGATTTTCTAGTGCTGAGTTCTTGAGGCTATCACTGAGATGCAGAGAATAACAAATCCATCCATTTATGAAAAATAAATTTGATTAGCAAATATTTAATCAAGCGTCATTGACAGTAACTTAACCTTTCCCTTTTGACAGGAAAGAATGCCTTTATTAGACACTAAATAATTTTTTGTAAGATTTCAAACAATTTAAAAGGAGACACTGACTCTGGACTGTACTGCAGTATAGCTTTTGTTGCTCAGCTGCTGTAAAGAGATTACGAAATAAACTCCGTATGCTCCAAGGGGTAGCTTTAAAACACTCTCAGAAGCAAGTGCTTTACACATCTTCTATGGCTTGGTTTTCAAGGATCAGTTTAGGGGTGACAGTGGTCATAGCCAGAGTGCTTTTACAGGCATTGGGGTCACAGTGCAGCCTACACACAAGAGGATTTTAGCAGCTGTCCAATTTAGATGAGCAGCGCAGAATTTTCCCAAGGACTGAATTCTCCCTCTGAAGAAGGGTGCCACGTGCATTTCTTTGAAGCCAACACTGGCTTAAATGTCCTTATCTCTAACCAGTGTTCCCTGCTCCTCTGCTCCTCTTGCAGCTGTTCAAGTACCACTGTTTCCATAGTTTGATAGTGAACTGGACAGAGAAACTGGTTCCTTAAAAAACAAACAAAAAGAAGATTTACAGGCAAAAATATTTTCTAACTCTAGCCAAGTCTTCTTTTGAAATGACGTTCAGATAATTTTCTTATTTAATTATTCTCAGTTTAATTGAAATGTTCAGTATAATTATGTAGATCAAATAATGACATCTGATACATCTATTGTTTCATTGTTTTCTAATCTTCATGTGCAATTTAAGAGAGGAGACATTGATTATACAGTACTCTGCATTCTCCAAGTACTTTAAAGATGCTCATCCCTTTTTCTTTCTGAAGAAGCTGCAACTTAGACCTAATATTCAGTTTACACAGTTGTTATATTCCCACAATGAGAACATAGAGAACTGCAAGTAAGTTCTTTATAATTATTATCATTTTGTTGGTATGGAAATTTATGCGTTTAGAGCTGATTGTATTAGATACTGTCAGTATTAATCACCTTAAATAATTATACTGAAGGGTTTAGGAGAAGTTAAGCTAGTTGAAGGTCATTACTTGGTGAAACTGATTATATTTTAATGGTATCCCTGCCCATGGCAGGCGGGTTGGAACAGAATTGTCTTTAAGGTCCCTTCCAACCTAAACCATTCTATGATTCTGTGACAAATGAAAAGCTTGTTTTTCCTGATGTTGTTAGGTCAAAAAAATCATTCCATTATGCATTCATTACCTGTGTATCAATCACCTTGGGCAAGCATGCAAAATTTTTTTTTAAATTTTCTGGGTGTGTTTTTGTTTGTTTAACTTAAGCATCTTTCATCCTTAAACTCATAGAAGTCCAAAAAGAAAAAAAAAAGAATCTATTTCCCATTGTTATTGTAAATGTATTTCTTTTTTTCAATTTTATTTCTCAATCTTTTTTCAAACCACAGATTTGAATAAAGCAGAAGTGTGAATTGAGCTATGAATTAAGAGTTTAGGTTTGTGGTCTGCTTCATTATAGGTTTGGATAGAAGTCAGAAGTCCCTCCAGTGATTGTTTAATATTATGGGCAGTAAAATCTTAGCCTGGGAATTTGGAAGCCCAAGAGAACAATATAGTTCAGCTTATAGCCTTCAGTATAGTTTAGAAAGTGGAACCTTTTGTCTTTGTTCTGTATACTTGGCTCTTAACTTACTTCATCTAGTTTTCTGCATCAATTGTGTTTTGAACATGAGAATCAGAAGGCTGCTGAACTTCCCAGTACTTCTGTATTTCTTTACTGTGCATTTTTCATTTGTTTTCAGAAATACTTGTGGTGTTATATTTGTTAATTCATAACCTGAGATATATTAAAGTATTTTCAACACAATAGCTTTATAACAAAAGTATCTTTGGAGAAAGTAACTCTTAAAAAAGAAAACCCTTTTTCTATAAAGCTCATAGACCTTCCTGGACAATTTCAATCTGCTACTGGCAACTAAAATGAGTGGGAACAAATTTTATGTTTCTCTGACCTTTAACCATTGGATCATCTGGCATCAAACATTGCCAGAATCCAAGGTCATCTTTTCACTCTGCTTTCAATATCAGCAAACTTGGCTATGATGGGTGAGAGCGTGGACCAGTGTATACTGATATGAGAAGTCAATCCTTAATTCAGCCATAATACCTAATTAAACATTGGTAATTTAAATAGATACTCATAAGGAACATTTTCCTAATTAATGTCCTGGCAAGAAAACTCTCTTAAGGAATGCCAAATTTATGTATTTTGAAAGTGCATTATATATATGTAATTTGTTAATGTGGCTCTGGAGAAACATGGCATCAGAAACTCTAGAAAAGCAGCCTGTACTTTAAAAATCTTTAGCCTAATGGATGTTGGAGAACTTAAGAAAGCAGATGGAGAAAACTGAAGGGAAACCATGAAGAAAAGTGCGTTTAATTTCTAAGGTTCTGGCGTATTAGAAATATGGGAACACACATGAAAATCTTCATAATCCTAAAATCATAACCAACAATCCCAATGTAACTGCTTGTTTATACACAAATGTAAGTTGCTTAACTGTATACTTGCTAACATATAAAAAACAAAGAAAATCAACCCTGACATTTATATATTGTCATGGTTGTAGAAAGGTTAATATGTCAAAAGAGAGATACTAAATCTAATGATCTCCTAAGTGTTATAAAGTAAAGTAATTTTGCATTTTTTTAATTAAAAGTGTATTACTTATATAAGCAATTTTCTTGACACAAATCCAATACTTCCTTTTGTAACCTGGATTTTCAACTTACTAAGCAGTAAGGTTCTGCTCTGCGTGTTTTGTTTTGTTTTGTTTTTTTTAAACAGTGCCTGACCTTTTCCTATGTTTTCTTGAAAACATGTAGGGATTTATTCCAACAGTTGCAGTTTTCTGGTCATTCATATAAAATTAGATGCAAACATTCTTTCCAAATTCAGCATTATGATCCAAAAAAAAATTCTGTTTGTGTCCTCTTCTACTGAAAGGTAGTTTTTTGGGCTAGTGTTGCTGTTATTTTGTGATTTCCAAAGGATTCTTGTTTAGAAGTCATGCTTTTGGAGTCATAGTTAGCCATGACAGCTACAGACTGTTCTTGGATAACTCTCAGTTTACGAGGAAGACCTGTCAGAAGCCAGACAGGCTGAAGTATTTCACAAGATGTCCATTTTTAGTAGAACTTGGTAAATAATAGTGTTAAATTTACAGTTGAGAAAGAGCAACCTGCTGTGTAGTCTTTTGGCATTTGAGATCTAATCGTGGAAGAAAGATATTCTTTACATTTTTATTTTTAAGAGATCAGAAACCAATAAATAGCCAGGCAATAACTTCCTTTCACACTCTAAATTACTGTATAATTTTTGAGGTAGATATAAGAGGGACGATGTGAGACCTCTTCACATGCTTTCAAATTTTGAGTACTTCTGTGGTTTTTTTTCAGATACCACACTGAAAGAAACTGAGAGGAGACAGATAATTTTTTCTTTTGTTTTTTTTTTTTTTTTTTTATGGTTTTTTTTTGAAATTTTTTTTTTTTACCAATTCTAACTTACTT
>WAAB01016905.1:0-30793 GCA_013389865.1 Piaya cayana | reverse complement strand
TTTTTTTTTTTCCAGAAGGGACTTCTTGAGAAATCTGCTCTATCAACCAACTCGAACTGACTTCAGCCCTGAAGTTAGATTCCACTCCAGAGTTGAATGAGGTTGCTCAGAGCCTCGCCCAGTAGAAATCCTGAGCGCATATTCCAGTCTTTCTAGACAAGCCAATGGCTTTCTACCTCATCAGTAACCAGACCACACAAGTGCATGGAGATATTGTGGTTCAGGTTCATGGCTCTGCATTTTCAGTTATTGAGCTTCATGAGGGGTTTTCAGCTTGTCAAGTTACCTTTGAGTGGGAGCTTTAGCCTAATGCTTTTCAGCCTTTCTCTTGATTTAAATAATATTTGTTCATATTTCCCTTAAATTCTTCACAGAATATTTTATGAGGAAGGGTATCGTAAGGTGTATTCAGACAACAAGAAAACTGTGGCACAAAGAGACAGCATGAAATGTCTGTGGTGACTGAACTTCTGTGATTCAGCTGTGCAGTCAAATTTTTGCAAAAAGAGTTTCTAATATGTTTTTTTCCTAGTCACAGTTTGTACTAAAATTGCGTATACAGTGTCTGAATTTATGGCTTTTGGGCAAAAACTCAATTCAAATACCATTAGAGAACAGTCAATGACAAAATGTGATGGCAAGGTAAGCAAAACTCAGAATACACATCTAGAAAGGAAATCTGGGTAGGAAAATCATGACTGAATCACTTAGAAAATGTGTATTTGTTAACTTCTTAGATACGTATTCTGTTTGTGATTTATTAATGTTTACCATGTGTGTCAATATCAGTGTGAACTCTTGTAGAATGAAGTTTTACATAATAGAAAATATTTTAAAATCAAAATCCTTTTTTCTTTTAGATGTTTGTGTTTAAATGTGCCTAAACTGCAACAACTTCAAAAGAGCTAATTTTCAGCGGGTAAGTGGCACGGTTTGTTTTTTTTTAATATATATTAGACCTTCTGACATTTCCCCTTAGGTTGAGCAAAGCAAACAATTTTTTTTTTAATAAAACATCTGATTTTGTGTTTAGTCAATTCTATATGTTTATTAATATGCTTCTATTTCTACAGAGGGCTAGGTGAAGGTCTGTTCTTTTTAGATTTGATTTTTAAAGTAAGTGAAAAAATTTCTGTTTGTGTCCTCTTTTATACAGGAATATTGGAAATTTTACTGGTAATCCAGTTAAAAATCAACTAACAAACATGAATTAAAAGTAATGATAAGCTACTAAGAAAATAGTGACTCACAATGAAAGAATGAGAAATGAAATCTTAACAAATTAATTACTAGTTAGTGAATAACATTAGACAAAATCCACCAGTGAAAGAAATGCATTTAGCACTTAAATATAAAATTTAAGGTGAAAACCACAGCAATCAAAATTATTATTAAATGTCACTTTTTACAGAACTTGAAGTACTCTTTTATCCTCTATAGACTCATATATAAATAACTTCTGCAAATTTGTACTGCTAAGAGAAGAAAATGTACGATGTTCCATAGCTAAAGTGCTTATGCAAATACATGTGGAAATGTTACATCTGGGAGACACAAGTCTACAGTACTTATATATCATACTAATGCACATGGATATACAGAACACATAGACAGGATAAACATGTCATTAAAATATAAAAATGCTGCTAGCTGTAAATGATGCATTAATATGCTCTTGAATATGTAGATTCATAGACAGTAAAGGTAGAAGGGAGTATTTGATAATTTAGTTTGAACTCTTCTGTATGAAATCTGTTACATTTCACTTATTCCCTGGTATCCTGCCCAAGGAAACGGAGAATCTCCAGTCTCAGTTGTCTCATAATCATTTTCATGGCTTACAAGTGTATATATTACATGTGAGTAGATCCTTACAATCTCCAACAGCCAGTCTGAAATCATTAGGTTAAAATCATCTCAGCTAGTCCAGCTGTATGAGACAATCATAGTTCTGTGCATATGATACTTAGATGTTTGAGAAGATACTTTTCTCTAAGAGATTTTAAAAAAAACACTGTCATAATTTAGTATTTTCTTTTCCTTCACATGTGATGGTACAGTCAGGTTCTCATCAATGGGTTTTTTTCTGGAACTAAGAAAAAAAAAGAGAGATTTTGTTTTCTAACTATAAATTTTTGTCAGGAATTATTACATCTCACTTTCATAATGTTTCACTTTTTTAATGTGGGCATGAGACAAAACATTCATGCATATGAGTCTTCAGTGTCACCTAGAAGAATTAGAACCACCTAACAGCTCTTCTCTGTTATTTGCATGTTTAGAAGACAGTAGGATAGTTTTATATTAATTTAAATTTCCTATACCTAAGTTTATTTATCTGATATAATCTCCACAATAGACTTCTGTCCTTGGAACCCATGGTTCAGCCCCCTATACTATAGTACTCAAATTTCTTTTCATTAGATGAATATTGCATTTTCTTCTTTTAAATTGCATGTTCCTGGGATGAGCTCAGAGTATCAATGTTTGAAGGAATTTTTAACATTTTGAATATTGCTTAGAGTTCAAACACACTTTTTAGGCTGAAAGTATCTGTATGCCTTTTGAATCAGAGCTAGCGTGAGTCTGGCTGCCTCAGAGCAGAGCCAAAACCAACAGAAGTCAAACAAAGATAACTATTGTAATCCAGATCATTCCAGATGAATGGGAGGCCTGATTATAATTATTTAGTACTCAACAGATCCTTGCATAGGCCATAAATTGTATCAGAAATTGTTTTCTGCTTACTTCCAAGTCATTGTTTAATATATTGAGAAGAATTTATCATACAGTCCTGTAGTGTGGAATCCTGTATCACTCCACTGCAAAGATTGCCATATGTTTAAAACATCTGACTCAAATTACTTACGAAATATACACCTATAGATGTATACAGGTTGGAAGCATATGCATTTATATACAATTGGAAGTGATCTCTGATAGCAAGAGATGCTCCTGGACAACTTGTTATAATTTGCATAATGATAAATTCAGACAAATAATATCTAGTAACCATATACAAAACTTACCAAATAAATGCATCACAGTTTTTATCATTAAAAAGATGTGAAAACAGTTTGCTATACATAGGAGTCACAAAGAATGAAGAGACGCGCTCATACTGCAGAGTTAAAATAGCTGTCCTAAAAGAAAGGAAGTCTGCATACCTGATTATTTAGATCTAGATGTCTGGATTCTGGCATTCATGTGGAAGTTTGAAATGGAGAGCAGGACTGACTTTATATTTGTTATGATTGCTCTAATTCATTTTCTTGAGCAATGATTGGATCCTTAGAAGACTGCCACAACATGATGTATTCTGGTCACTCCTCCCCTCTCCCCTTGGACATTCTTTTCTTTGGGATAATTAAAATACTTGTTTACCACTCAGGTCTTCAATTATGTGGTCAGTATCCCTAGCTGGCCTCTTAATCCACTTTTGAGTTTGTTTTTACCAGTGGTACAGCATAAAAGTACCTTTTATGCATATGGATCTTGACTATACTTTTCAGAAAATCAATTAAGTATTATTTGCTAATTTCATTACTGCTGTCTAACTGATGACTTTGCAGTCTTGTTCTTTATAGGATATAAAGACTATGCACCAAAATAAAATCTATGTCTGCATAAAAAAAGCACTAGTCTAAAATGTAGATGGAAGAGTAATATGAAATAACGACCATTTTGTCTATTTTTGGGTCTGCTTAAGAACTGTATTTTCTCTTCAGAAGTAGCTCCAATAAAAAATAGAGTGGATTTCCAGGATAGCTCTTCCAACTTAAGTTGTTTTGCACAGGTGTAGATTTTCAATGGCAGTCCCTAGAGAACATGGAGGCATAAGAATATCATTAGCTCAGTAATTCAGATCACATTAGAGTGACCCAGCTGTCCGAATTTTAAAGGTTATTTTAATTTTATGTAAATCTGTAACTGCCATTCATGAAAAAATCTGCATAATATGCCTTGCATTTAGTTTTACTTGTCATCCACTTTTGTACATGAACATGAGTTAACTTATTTTTTTGTGTCTTCTGGTACAGCATTGTCTTCTCAAGTGAAACTTGAAGAACTTAATTAAAGCTGAAGAGGTTATTCTCCCCACTCTTTATGCAACACAAATGTGTAACTTTCTATGCTTATTTCTTTTTGGTCACCAAACAATTTTCAAAATTATGTGCAGCTAGAATAGAAAGAGGTGTTCCATATCTGTGGAAAAAAAAAAATCTTAAGCAAGGAAAACATTCAAATGCTTAGGTGAGACTCTGACCCCAGTACTCGTATTAGTGAAGGGTTATTCACCTTATTAAAAGTAATCCCTTGTTCGTGTCGCTACCTGCCCCAGAAGGCATTTCTTATTTTAATATTTATTATATTTCATATTCTATACTTTTACTTAAACTTTATCTANCTTTCTATGCTTATTTCTTTTTGGTCACCAAACAATTTTCAAAATTATGTGCAGCTAGAATAGAAAGAGGTGTTCCATATCTGTGGAAAAAAAAAAATCTTAAGCAAGGAAAACATTCAAATGCTTAGGTGAGACTCTTATCTCAGTACTCGCACTATTCAAGGGTTTTTTTCTTTTTTAAAATTNTACTTAAACTTTATCTATAATGAATCCCATTTTGCTTTGTTTCACCTCTTGATGTGATTCACAAGAGAAGTTGCATGACAGGGACTCTGATTTCCTGATTGGTTGAGTCTACCTCCAGAACAAATCTCTAAAACCGAAAGACCACATTTAACACACTAACAGAAAGTCAAAAGAAAAGGACTAATGTAAGACAACGTTCCTTCCTCAAAACCAGCAGATGGTATACTCTGCTCTTTGTACTTTGAAGTTATTTTTCACTTTTTCAGGTTGACACAAGCCCTGGCTGAAAGAAATGTCAGAGCAAGCACGTTCTTTGAAAACCACCTAATGGTCCTTTCCCTTTATGGTAAAAAAAAAAAAAAATATTCACATGGGAGGAACACACATTGGCAAAATAGCATTATTTGTTTGTTTGTTTTGAACAGAAGATGTGAATTTAAGGAGATAGTAACATGTATGAAATTCATGATATCCAGCCTCAGCTATGTAAGAACTGCACCTCTACTCTTAGTGGGTCTCCTAGGCCTTCTAATAAATGTATAGAGAATAATAAAGAGTAATAAATTAATGCTGGAAGATTATACATAGAAAGTTATTGTTATTAGAAGAAAATTGCTATCTATGAGATAATGAGAAGAATCACCCTTTGTAAAACTGTCTACCTTTAGAAATGTTAAATATCAAAAGTATTTTCCAAAATGGTAAAAATGTGTGCATTTCTGGAGAACAGAATAAAGATAATTGCTTTCTGTCATTAAAATATTAAAATCAAGTAAAACCACAGCAGTTTTTCAAAAACCTGAACATCCAGGTGAGGAGGTAAACCTCAGATACCAGATAATATACATTTCTATCCATTTTGTAAGATTATTTTAGTTAGTTTTGAAGTATTTGAATAATCTGGATTTTAATTGTTTCTGGATTTTAAATGTCTTTAAGTCCATAGCAATTAGGGTACATCGTGAGTATTTAATTTATTTTCTCATCACATAAATTTGTTAAATCTTCCAATCGTTTCATACCATTTTTTTCTGGTGAGGAACATGGTGATAATGAAGTCCTCACAGCAGCATCATGTTAATCTTTTATCTGTTGCTGTTTATTCTGGACTTTACCATTTTATAGTTCTTTTTAGTTTAACTCTCACAATGACTTTGTTCATTGTTCTTATTTTATGTTCAGCAAGGCTTGTCAGGATATGAAAAAAAACTTGAAGCATAAGAAACATCACACAGACTGTCAATTAATAAATCATTAATAAAAAAACCCCAACAAAATGAACAAATAAACAAGGAAAATAGGCTAAGTGGAAAGGTGTTAATTGAAGAAGATCTGAAAGGCGTGAAAGATCTAATCATAAAGAATTAAAAAGAGAGTTAATTTTTCACGTGAATTCACCTGCTTAGACATTTGAGGAGTTTGTCCTGCACAGCTGTGATGTTGTGAAACAGCATGAAAAACATAAAGATAATCCAAATTGACAGAAGTGGAAAAGAGAGAAGATGGACAGACAGGATTCTGTGTTAGTGTAGATGGAAAACACATTTGATTGATAATTTATTTTCAGATATTGTTAGAAAAAAATATTCCAGTCATTTCTAATAACTGAACACCTAGTCAGTGACCTGAAGAAAAAAAAAAATTGACATTTAATGCTTCTGTTTTCCTTGAATAGCTTAGTGTGAGAGATATGTACTATACCTCAGGGGCTTGGAATCCAGTTCTCCCATATTGGTCACTCTAAAAATTTTACGTTGTTCTCTTGATCTAGCTATGTTAAATGTGAATGTTGATGAACAAAACGTAAAGATCAATTTTTTTTTTTTTTAATCAGAGGTGAGAAAAATGAAAAAATAGGAGACAGAGGGCAGAGAGGAAAGGAGACAGAATCCTTCACATGTAAGTCATATCTACTTTAAATTTGAGTGGGACAATCCGTGGTGAAAATGAATCCCTGTGTGGTGAATTTTAAGAAACAAATTTATATATCCTTGGAGCTCTCAGGCTAAAAATAGTCCAACTGACCTCTGACCACTGCATTATTTGTTCTCATTGAGTATTCTAATTAACTAAAACAATTCAGTTTTTTAATTAACTTGTTTCACACTGTCATGTAGGTCTAGTTTTGATTAATAAAACATATAAACAAACTACAAAGATAAGTTTGATGTAATATATTTAAGACAGATTTTAGTTTAAGTCTTCTGTACACTTCCCACTATTAGCATAATCATCTAGCACTGTGTGTTCTTTTTCCCCTTATTTTCACGAAAACAAGCAAAAAGATGTGAAGATTTTGGGATATTAGTATTTTTAAAGCTGTTTTTCTTAGGTTTAAGATTTTGTGAGGTGGAAAACAATAACTGTAATTGGCACTGAAAGAAAAAATAAATAAAAATCGTGATCATTTTTAGAGCTGGCCTCTTGGGCTGGGAATGGGTATTTCAGCTGAAAGAAGAAAACCTTGCAGTTCCAGTATCGTATTCCTCTCCTTGCATATTTTAATTTCTAATGATAAGCTAAACAGTTTTATCAAAACTAAATTGCCAGAACTAAACAAATAAAACCAAAACAACAGCAGAACCTAGACCTTCTTCATTAACCGCAGTGAATAAGGTGTACACTATTTTTTCCCCAAGACCAATTTATTCTCTGAACCATGCACGCAAGCTATCAAAAGCTGTAAATTAGTGGTCACCTCAGGCATTAGAAATAAGAGCTCCTTTACAGGATCTCCCATTGAGTCTGTCTTTTTCATCTTTGTTAATTAACACGTTTTTACCATTCCCTTATAATAAATAATTGAAACTATCATGTAGGACATGATTCAGAAAAGAGAGCAAAAACTGCAAAGCAGATAATTTTCAAAGAAATCTTCCTCTGATTGGCTTCTTCAGTAAAACCTGAATAATTAGAAAATAAATTGTTTTCTGGCTTTTAAAAGTCTTTCAAGCTCTCTGCTACCTGGACAACTTCAATTTATGTGCAATAGAACTTCTTACGGGTGCTGAAACTCAAACACCTAATTCCCCGAAAAAAACAGACACTATATAAAATACTTCACAGTAGCACAGGGATCACAGCAGATATTCAGTAGCAAGAATGCTGCTGGTTCACAAGATCTTCTAAAATTAGGAGGCATCTTTTAGTATGAAAAGGAGGGAACTGCTTTTAAACCTTTTGGACTGTATGCCTTTCATCCTGACTGCAGGATTTTCAAACTTACTAGAACTTCTTCAGCATATGTGAACATGGTTTCCCAGGAATCTTGTACGCTCCTATCGGCTGTGTTGATGAACAGCATTAATTAGTGTTATTAGACAGGATAGTGAATGTGTAGAGAGGTTATGATCTAGGAAACAAGCAGAACACCAACGAGCAGCTAACCATACAAGCAAGGCTTCACCCATAACTCTCAATATCTTTTAAAACATCCAAACTTTGTACTAATTCTGAACTGGTGTTAGTTTTTGAGTACCACAAAACACAGTCATTATTCACCTAGTTTGAGCTACCTGAGATAACAGGATCACAAAAGATCTTTTTTACAGTCCCAGCTTTCACCTGCACTTTTGTGTGCCCCTAGCAATTCTGTAATAATGAGATACATCTGCATAGCCCTCATTTGCCAGGAAGAAGCCTCTGCCATACTGTGATAGTCGATATGAAGACTGGTTTGATTAAGCGGTGTTAAACAAACATTGAGTGTGCATTTTTCAGGGTTGTTCCACAGAGCTTCACTGCAAGGAAAGGCTGTATGAATCAATATAATTATGGAAAAGGAAAACCTAAAGGTAATTTGGTAACCCTCTGCAGAATTTAGCAAGGTGTCTGAGAATGAAATGTTGACATTTCTACCGCTACTTTACATATAAAAGAGATACCTTTCATAAAAAGCAAAGCATTTACTTAACATTCTTCAAAGGTGGATCTACCATTCTTCATTAGCTAAGTTTCAATTGCCTTTGTCAAGCTCGTCTCTTTAGCAAAGGTCTCTGTCAACTGTGAAATCCACTTAGGGTAATTAGTATTCTGTTAGATTTAACAGAGTCTGTGAATTAATACTGTAACAAAAGAGAACGCCTACTTCTTTCTTCATCATCAAACAAGTGGAGCTTCCAACTCCTGTGACAGCTGAATCTGTTTTTCATGTCATACGGGCCACACTTAAGGATTAATAAACCTGTTCAGAAATTTGATTTTCCATTTTACCACAAAATAGAACGTTTCAAAATGTTTCTATTGATTTACGAGAGCAAATTGTAAAATTTACAACTATTCATCCTCTCCACAATCAGGAAACAGTTTCCACCAGATCAGTGTAGCATTTTATACTGAAATTTTCTGCAGATGTTTGAATTTTGTTTAGGAATATTGATGTTGGTTTTAGTTTTGTTGGTAATCCATAATCATATTATTTTTATATTTGATAATGTCACAGTGCAGTGGCTGTGCACAAATGTACAACCGTTACAGAACTCTGAAACTCTGATATGAGATAACATTTGAAGTGCTCTACTGAATACTTTTAGCAGCTGTCACTGAATGTTTGCCACCTGTTGACTGAAATATTTTCTCTTGAGTCTAAGAGGTTTTTGATTTTAAAAAAAGCATACTGGAGTAAACCAGAAAGATTTGCTAATAGCAAACCCTCACAAACTTAGAAAGAAAAGGTCCCAAGTAATTATAAGCAAATGTAAGCAATATAAGTAATCTGGACAAGGATACAGAAACTGGGAAAAGGCTTGATTATTCATTGTAAGGTCAAAAGAGAGATGAGGAGAAAGATAGAGGATCAGTTGGCTGAAAATCTCATCGTCTATATACTAGTGCCAGAAATATGGTGATTAGAGAAATAAGGACATCCTATTAGTTTGTGAAAACATATGTTTTAGTCTAAATTTATGATTTTGCTAGCATACCAGAATTTGATAGACTCAGCCTTCTGCTGGAATATATGAATACTAAAACCCAGTATGTTATCAAAAAAAATTGGCATAATATGAAATGAAAATGTATGTCATTACAAATGCACCTTTTGAACAACAGAGTATAAAATGAGATAATTTCTGTTAGCAATCTCCTAGCCCCAAAGAGTGGCTACTTTATATTCTTTAGCAGCCCAAGCAAGTGTCCCCATCAGGTTTCTACTGGTTTGTAGGTAGACATTCAGACTCTTAAAATTAGCCAGACTAGCTAAATTCAAACTAGAATGGATGTCTGTACTGCCATCACACGTTCAGTACATTGTGTAGATTTAACTTTGAGATCAAAGTATTTTCTGTTTTTCTTATAGTGGCACAGTTTGACACTTTGAAGCATGAAACCTCTTCATTTCAACACAAATAAGAGACATTTTTGACATAGAAAATCTGTTTCAGTCATCTAGGAAGGGTTTGTCTACATGAAGATTCTAGTGAGAAATTGAGAAGTGTGTGAATTTAGCAGTAGTTCCTGTTGCAGACTAACTCTTTTTCATCAGTCTTAGTAGGTGCTAATGGCCTTTCTAAGATTCAGCCAAAACCATTCAGATAATGTTTTTAATAAGAAATAGTAACAGCCACACCAGGGACTAGAATATATTAATGACTCATTTCAAAAAACAGGATTTAAGTAGAATTTTTTTTTCTTATCATGAATTAAACTAACAAAACCACAAAGATATGACAGTTCTGTACTTTCGCATTTGAAGTTCTGAAATTTTGAGTTTTTCTAAAAATTTCACGTACAATTTAGTACTCCAAGAAAAAAAATACACTTACCAAAAGAGCAGCCAGTTCTCCTCTAGGAAGAGATTTCACATTCCAAGTTGTCCTGCATGCATCCTTTGTACCTCTAAGTCACTTTCTCATAGTGTAGTGCTCAGGGAAGGAATTATTTTTCTCCATCTCATTTGCATGTTCCCACAGGTTCCCTATGGCACACATACTACCATTAAAATTCTTCAAACGGCTTCCACATCTCTGCTGACGCAGCCGTGTAGTTTGCCTTAGTATCTTGTTTACATATATATTTTAGTTTTAAATATACCGATACTTTTTCCAAAGTGCCTGGTATTGTTATGAATTGTCCAGGAGGCTTCTCAGAGCTGTGCCAATTCATACACATGTGGCGGTAGAAAAAGGAAGAAGTCCAATTTGCCATTTTATTTATGTATTTATTTTCTTTTAAACATACCTGTATTTTTCCTTAAGTACCTTATACAATATACCCAAAAAAGAATATTAATAACGACGCTCAAATCATTCGATTCCTTCAGTTCTGTGCTGTGAAACAAATGTGAGAAATTAAATAGACCTTGTAGAGTGCCCTCTAGTTCAATAAATCCAAGGCTTGTCTGATCACAGGGACAAGGTAATTTTAGCAATTGACATTTCATCTAGAGTACTCTCCCTCTGTTTCTGTTCAGATTGACCTGGAGAATTATGAACCTTTTTTTTCAGCTTTCAATTTATTTTAACTGTTATGACAGGAAATAAGAGAAGAAATAGTTAAAAGTAGTAAATGGGAAAGACTCAAAGTGTTTCAAGATTGATGGGATACCACAAATAGCTTAATTTTAACTTCTTGAAAGGACCTTGGACAAAGAGGAGAAGAAAGAAGAAGCTCTTGGTGGTAGTTTTCTTCTGAAATCCAGAAGAAAACTTAGAGAGAAGAGAGTTAGAGTTAAAAAAAGAAGAAAGTGCCAGGTGTAAGAAAGTACAGCTGCATGTCTGAAGTGTTAGTTGTATCTCTAGGTGTGTTTTTAGTTCTTAAATTTGCACAGTTAATACTGTACTCAATAATATTCCATAGTAACTCTTAGTCCCATAAATCTGGTAAATAACATGAGGGTTGTTTATTTTCATCAAAATCTCAGAAGAAAAACCAAATAATTTTGATTTTCAAAACCACCATCATACCAAGCCTTATTGTAAAAATAGATCAGAGTTTTCACTTTTATATGTTATAAACTTTTACGTTGCTGAAGTTTCAGATCATTAAATGGAAAAATTCAAATGTCAAGAGATTCTTGTCCCTAGAAAATTTAGAAATTTGCACAGATTTCAGAAGGATATCTGTGAATTTATTTCAGAAAAAGAACAAGCATATGTGTTTCTGTATTTATTTTCACTTTAAAAATACTTATATTTTTCTCTGTTTGTCAAATACAGATATTAATTGTTCAGATTGGTTTTAAGTGTCTGCCGATAACTTTGTATTTTCTTAATATGCTTGTACTGCAACAATTCTCAGGAAACTCAATCATGGAGGAGGTCTCTTTGGGCTGTGAAGAGTGTGCAAACTCAGAACAAATTATTGATGATCCAAATAATCTGATTTTGTCCACACTTTCTTCTGTCCTTTAATAAGAATATTTATAAAAATTAGTTTTCATCATTAGGTTTGGAGTTAGAATAATCCTTTTATTTGCTGTGATCTGATGATTTATTTAGCTTATGTAGATTGCAATTTCAAAATATATATATATTACTAGATTATTTTTCAAACTGCAAGACACATTTGTTTGCAGAGGTTTTAGTGGTAACTGAGTAATTATACAAGAGATAATACATTGCATTGGCTCCAATTTGCGTGCACACAGCTTGATATTCTTCTACAAGTTTTGTATTTTAAGCATTGCACACTGTATATCCAGGTTGATAGCAGTCAAACTAAATGAAAAACTGAGAACCAAAATGCCTGCTTATCCTCAGGGATGCCATGACAAATTAGTAATATGATCCCATATTATAACAATGCTTTCTGCTGTTATGACAGTTGTCATATTTCAATTCTTCATGAGTTTTCGTTTGGGCATTGTCATAAAAATTCTTTGTACTAGCTAATTTGCTTTAGAGGTAAACCTCCCCTATTTCCCAGTTCTTTTGAGTGCATGTCAATTGGAGCATCTTGAAAATCATTCCATTTTCTAAGAGAATGTGTTCCCAAGGTATTGTTTTGGTACCAGGTGACATTGGAGACACTGCAGCCATCCACAGTTGTTACTGACTGTGGCAGCAGTGCTGCAGAGAATAAAGCAACTCTTCATCTCTTTTGTATTAGGGAGGAAGATCATCTGAGAGTTTTTTATTTGGGTTACAGCTGTTCTGTGCTTCCAGAATGGCATAAAGCAACTATAAAACAGCTTTGGATCATGATGTGGGGAGATAGTGACTGTCCTTTTGCACTCTGTTCTAATCTGTTAAATAATGCTTCAGTTAGTATTGGTCACCAACTTGACTAGATTCAGACTGAAAACCAGGAGAGAAAATGGTATAATTATCATTCCTAACCCCTGAGACACTTCTACTCTCAAATCTTGAAAATACTACGGGCTAGCATGTTGGGCCTTTGACCAAAGGTTCTCCAGATTTCTAATCAATTTCTTCAATTAATTTAAGAAAAAAACCTAACTCATCTCTGAAAAGTCTCTTGAGGTTATTCTTAAGGTAAGAAGTGACTATTTATTAGTAACTTTCAGAGAGTATAAATAACACTGTCCTGTACAGATGCATCATGGAGTTCCATTTTCTAAAATAAATCTAAATAGGTAAACAAAGCAGCAAACCTCAATCTTGCTCTGAGATTGTGCATTGAATGACTAATCCATTCTTGCTAGACTGTGGAAGCCTCTGTAGACTGAAAAAAGGTGTCATTAGCTGATTTTCATTCCAGGACCAGAACCAAATAAAGCCAGAGCTATAAACAAACAAAAATGTATTAAGCTGACAAAAAGTCTCCAGTGGGAAATGGAAGACAACTAGAAACAATGATAATAACATCTTCATGTGCTTTCATTACATGAGCAATTTGGGGATGTGCTGAACAATTGAGAAATATTTCAAATTGCTGGTTATATTCCATAATTGTGGGTTTACAAATATGTCAGATCCTTTATCATGCAGGCTCCTTTTATTCATTGCAAGACATTCTAGATCAGATGTTTTCCATTTAAACTGTTAGAAGAAAATAATGCAATCTAGAAATAGTATTAATTTTCATGGCTGCACTGATGAGGATTACTGAAGCACAATATTATCCTGGCATTTATTAATAAGTAATCTTCTTTACCATAGTGATCTCAATTAGTCTCAATCTATCCTAACTCAAAATAACACAGAATATACATACTTAGAAAACTAAGTATAAAGCTAAGTAGCTTAGCATAGGAGTTAAAGTGGACATTTGTGAAGATGCTAGAATTAAACAGCAATTACTTTTATATTATGTGGTTTAATGTTAGTATAAACAATTGATTTAGAACATTTAACAGTATTTGTAGCAATAGTCACTCAGTCTGAGGGGTTAATACAATAATAGATCTCTTTAATTACTTGTTAAATTTAGAACAATTTTGATATCATTGTGACTTTCTGACTGTGGGATAGTAAATTTTATACATAAAAGTCACAGAATTCTCTCCCCTCTCTATACCCTTGAAGGCTGAGTACTTAGACACCACAATATCTCTTCTTTATCTGACTACTGGTTCAGGAGAAAGAGGAAGGCAGTCAAAGGAAACATTTTGCAATGAACTCCCTCTGCAGGCCTGGAGGAAATGCCACCACTGATCAGATGGTGTTTGACAATCAAAGTGCGTTGAGCAGTTCTTACTGACTGTTCACAACCTTAGCGAAGATCAAGGCTGGTATTGTGCTGTTTAGCAGATATCGTGCCTGGACGTTTGCATTTTTCCAGGTTCTCATCACCAATGAAAACCAAAACCTTTTCCAATGTGGTGAAAACTCCAGTGGACTATATCTCATCTCTGAACAGCATTGGTGGGCCATGCAAGTATTGGGTAGTTGCTTTGTAGTTTGCATCTACAGAAAATTAATCTGTGGACCCACCTCTACTTGGAGTGTGCTCGTTCACATTGTGGAACATCCTCAGAGCTTGGGAAGCTCCTTGTTTTGGATGAAAAAAAACTGGAAGATGAACAGTTGAAAACTTTACTTTCTGCACTTCAAAGAATGCTCAGTACACAAGGTGAGTATGAAATCATATACACTCTCAATACTGGAATCTCTGCTTTTCTTGTGTGCTTCCGTTCTATCATGGAATTTACCCTGGCAGCCTTTGCTTTTGACTGGTGGAATTGTACCAGTAAAAAGAAAAGGTGAACAGATGGTTTTAGGATTTCTTACATTGCTCTGTAAAAATTAGTGAATTCCCTAATCCCAGTCACCATGTCACAATCCTAAAAAAAGGAATCTGGGCAAATCTTGACAATAGTTAGTCTGCTTACATCACCACACAGTGTCACAAAATTTACTGTTCTTCCTGTCTTCATATGATGTATTAAAAAATATTTGTCTGTTAATCATTACTAGAAATTAGCTTTAAACAAGGTTCTGGAAATGTGTATTTTCTTCCAGTTTTAAAGTCATACATAGCAAAAAACGCTGCACAATTTCTGAGTCAATATTTTTTATGAAACATTAATAAAGAATTATATTTTAACTGGAAAGTCTAACCCAGTAGGGATTTTAGAAACAGAGAAGATAATATAAAAAAAAAAAGATTTTTTTTGGGCTGCATTGTTTGCAGAAGATTTGAAAAACAAACATGTTAGAAAAAAGTGAACCTATTTATATTACTCTCCTTCTCTCTTGCATTCTCTGTAAACAGTCTGTAAACAGCATCCTTCTAACACATCCATTTGATGAAATACAATTACTGTATTAAAATTTATGTTGTTGATATAAGGATATCTGCTAAAACTGCCAAAGCCTCCCACTTGAACCTTCTGTCACCTTATGCTACTTAATGTGACATGATTATCTTAACCGATTTTAAAATTTATATGTGGATACACAATGCATTTGAATGGCTTCATTCTTATAGAGACAATTTGTGTGAGATGACATTGATAGAACTTAATTATGAGACAACCATAAGTAAAATGTTAAATATGGACATAACTGTCCAGTACTGGAGAAATGCCAATCAGAACTCCCATACTTAAAAGCAGCTTAGGCCTCCAGTTTATAGCTTAGGCCTGACTATTGCTGTAATGATATTTTCATGTTTATCCTATCATATCACTTTTGAATCTTACCATATGGTTTGAGGACCCCACCAGACTAAGTGAGTAAGTTCAGAAGAGATTACCTAGGTCTATAAGGATCATGGTAAAATGTCGAAACAAAGCTTATCACCATGACATGTACTGGATACCTGAATAATAGCCTATTTTTTTAGGCCCAAAAATATTTCTTATGCTTATTAGTTAATACAATGAATGTGAAAATAAATAACTAACTAAGCATACAGGTCAGTAATCATTTTATAGTATTTCCCTGTATTGTAAATAAGTAGTTGCCTTTTGTTTGAGGAATGACACTAGAATGAAGCTTGATGAAATTAAGCAAGCAAGGGTTCTTGTGAAGGTGCAAAATGCAAGCAATAGATTCTCCTTCAATCATTCTACATTGACAGAAAGTCTCAAGATCAAAGTCTGAGGTTTGTTCAAGTTTAAAACATTTCAGACTTGGGTCTTATATTTCATTCACTCTCAGACCTACTTATGAGAGAGAACTGGTAGTATATATTTGTGTGTTTCCATGTACATGTAGATATACACCAACATATAAATCTTAATTCGCAACCCAAATATATCTAAATAAAGGAAGTATTTAATTTGATCCATTATTATATTCTGTTGTATGTGCTTTCCTAGTGCAAGTCATATAGTGCGATGAATTCATGTTTGACTAGAAAGTAAGGAGCCTTAATCAATCCTATGTTCCAATTAGGTTACAGTGATCTGTCAAAATCCAGATATAATACGATAGAAACAATATGCTACAGGGGAAGAGAGCGGTGAACAACTGCAACTACTATTTCAACACCACCATGAATAACATTGGTAAGGCTGTGTTCAAGATATATTTGGGGTCCTTTCAGCCATGGTTGTTCTAACAATCCTTGTAAACTTAAAACCAATACATTTTAAAATATAAATTACATTTGTTTTGAGACACAGTACTTCAGCAATAATTGTATATTTCTCACTATCAGTGTGATGAAATTTTTTTGTGTAGAAAAATCTAAGTTAAAAAAATCAAATTATATTTTAGATGTAGGAAATAGACTGACAAATATCGTCAATTTAACCTTCAGTACCACGAATACAACTCAGAATATTAAACTTCATACTTTTGTTTACTTTTAACATTGAATGATATGCTTATATGCAGTCCTGCACTAGTCTTATCAACAGTTATATGATTGAAACATATGAAAAGTAATAATGCGCAGAACAGTTCAGCAGCTACCTAGGTTTGAGGACTGTTGCCTTCCTTGTCTCAGCTAAGTATTTGTGGATAAGAGTAAAGGGCATGAGGCCACACCTTGAATACCGTATTTAGTTTGGGGCCCCTTATTACAAGAAAGTCATTGAGGTGCTGGAATGTGTTGAGAGGAGGGCAACAAAGCTGATGAAGTGCCTTGAGAGCAAGCCTTATAAGAGGTAGCTGACGGAACTGGGGTTGTTCAGACTGAAAAAGAAGGAGCTGAAGTAACAGTTTATTGCTCTTTGCAGCTGCTGAGGTTGTAGTGAGGTGGGCGTTTGTCTTTTTTCCCAAGTAACAAGGGATAGGTCAAGAGGAAATGGCCTCAAGTTGCACCAGGGGAGTTTTAAACTAGATACTAGTAAATACTACTTCACAGAAAGGGTTGTCAAGCACTGGAATAAGCTGCCCAGGGAAGTTCTTAAGCCACCATCCCTGGAAGTATTTAAAAGACATGTAGATATGGCACTTAGGGACATGGTTTAATGGTGTTAGGCTGATGGTTGGACTCGATGGTCTTAAAGGTCTTTTCGAACCTAAACAATTCTGTGATTCTGAGCTCTTCAGCGTTAGCAGAAGGCAGCAAGTAACTCAGATCTGTATTCTGAAGTGCAGCTTAATTTTCCCCCTAATGCTGTGGCATGGAAAATCCTGGGGTTGAGAAAGAACCAAATGGGCACAGAACAGGGATGGATAAGCAAGAGAAGAGATTCATTATCTGAAATAGAATATCTAGAACAAGATTTGACTGTATGGAGGATTCACAGATGTGAGAGGTGTGCAGATGAAGATTGAAGATTAGGAAATAAAAACCAGAATTCATAAGAAATAGGCAAAAAAACAAAGAAAAAAAAAACAAAAGGAAGAAAAAGAAAAACTGAAATCTCAAAGCGCAGGACCTCCTTCAGATGATGTCCTGAACCTCACTGTTTCATCAAGAAAAGTTAAAAAACCCCTTATATCCCTCCAAGAAAAAAGAAATACTGCAGACAAGAAAAGTATTTATCTTTCTCCTAGAAAGCAAGTTGTCTTCTGCAAGACAGAACAGCAAAAAAGAGAAACAGAGAAATGCCTGTTTTGAGGTATAGAGTCGCCAAGTATATGCCACCTCCTCCAGGAAACATGAGGAAGGAAAACAAGAAGAGGCCCTGTTCTGCTACAGCAGCGTTCAGATTTATAAATGTTTAAGTATTCCTTCATCTTTCCAAGGTTCTATATTTAAGCATGCATTTTTAATTAACCCCAGAAATAATTTCAGTTTATATATAGTTTTAATAAGCCTGGGGCCTACCTGTCCTAGGCCTATTTGAAGATTTATCTCCAGAAATCTTTTATGAAGGAAGGAGGGAAGATTTCATTTACAAAGACCTAAATCCAAAAGCGTCTTCTAGAATTTGGCTCAATTATTGATGTTCAGTTGCACAGAGATTTCCCATACAACCTCCCAGCAGCATCAGATTACCTTGAAGTTACAGTAACCACTGTAATCTGAACAGGTGCCTTGTAAAGAGCAGAAATATAGGTCTGGATATGAAAAAAATCTTTAATGCATTGCACGCTGCCAGTCTGGGACTGCACTAAAACTGTTCTTAAATGATGCAGGTAGTGCCCTTTGTAACTTCAGATCCTTTCTTACCCATTTCTTCAGGGAAGAGAATCTCACAGGTTTAACTCCAGTGGATAGAAGCGTATTTGCTTGGTAAAGTAGAATTACATGTGACTGGATAGTTTCACGCTGAAGTTGTAGAATATGGGGAAAGTACTTTAAAAATAATTTGGAGCTGTATTTCTTTTTAAATGCTCTAGAAGGATTTCCAATAACATATGGGGAAGAATCCTACAGAATATGCTTGACATAGATTTGAGCTTTCTTTCTGAGGCTTTAAGTACCCAAATATTTATAAAATCTAGCTTACAGTTCTTTTACCTCTTTGATGGGGTCATTCCTATACATTAGGCAATACACCTACAATTTAAGGGCAGTATTCTTGACAATGGTCCTTGGAAATGCTCTGAACATGTATGGAGGATGAATCCTCCCATTCTTTCTAGAGCATTGTTAATAGGACATTGTAGGCAAAGTTTCATTACTTTTACCATTAAAATGAACATAAGCATGGATATTCAAAAATAACACTGAGCCATCATAAAAGTTACATTTACCAACTTTCATTCAGAAAAAATTTAGTTTGTTTTATATATTATGTTTTCTATATAGGGATCAGTTGAGTCACCTCTGGGGCAAAATTCAGCAGCTGTTTAATAGTGGCAGCAATGCTGCAGAACTGTTTTAGGATATAAAGAGTAGAAGAATAACTTATCTAATTGAAACTGTGTGGGGAATTTAAGTAGAGAGAATGTAATTACTCAAGCTGGAATTTGGCCATTCAAATATTGAAGCCTTTAAAGAAATGTTAATAACTATTCACAGCTTTAGGAATATATCTTCAAATCAAAATTTTAATAAGAATAAAGAAAGGGAAAATGCATTTAGCAGCTTATGTTAGGGAGCTATTGTATTAACTGTAGAGGACAAAAATGAAGGTAAATATTTAAATACAACTGCTATCATGGGATAAGACTTTGATGTATCAATCCTATCTCTACTAAAGCTTCCTACCATAAAAATAAAACTCCCACATTGAAGTATGTTTCTGTTTTGCTTTTGCTATGATAAATAGCTATCACAAAAAAGGAAATTTGGCATAAACTGTGGATAAAAATATGTGATTTAAAAAAAATAACTTAAGGCAGTGGTTTTCATTACAAAAAGGTACAAAAGACAGCAGAGCAGCGATTTGTTTTGCATAAACACTAAAAAAAATATTGTCTTTTTGATAGATGGCTTGTATACTTGTAATTCTATCGTATTAGCGATTGCTAGCCAGCATGGTTATTCCTGAAGATAAAAAAAAATTAGCAGCATTAAAATGATGGACTATAATTGTATCAGAAGATAATTGCAGTGTCTATTAGGTAGAATGAATTTAAACTGATAACTTACAGAAAACCTAAGTCTTCTTCAAAGTTTCACTCTGAAAGTTTATGTGCACTATCAGGTTACTGACAGTGACTAGAATTTCACCAAGCCCCTCATTAATTCTATTTCATTTAAAAAAAAAAAAAAACAAACGAAAAACAAACAAACAAAAAATGAAAGGGAAAACCCAAGTAATATTTAAAATGTAAGTTGAAATCTGTTTCAGTTTGGATGCTTAGCTGAAGTTTGCACAAGAATCTACAAGCTGCTATAAAGGTCTCCACTGGCAGTGGTTATATGTTCCTGTGTTAGTGAGTGTGATACTTACTGTTATCAATCTTGTCACTGATGGTGCAAAGCAAGGTAAATTTGTGAAATCCTCCTAGAAATGCAAGGTTACACAAACTAGCGCAGTGCATTCCTGTGCAATAGACACTTTTTTGGCTTGAAGGCATCAGAGCTCTGTTAGCACAGTACTTTGTCTCAGCATATTATGGCTGAACAGATGAGCTTTACTGCCATTGGTTTGGTCACAATGGGCTTAGAGATTGCTGCCTGGTGCTCCAAAACACACTGCATACAGGCATCAGATTTATCTGAGGCTTAGATACAATTAAAAACCAGTAACAACAAAAACCACAAAAGGAATCCTACAGTGCAGAGGGACAGTAAAGCATGTTTGTTTGAGATTCAAAGCAGTCATCACACTGAGTAGGACTGACTGCAGGATGTAAAACTCAAACACTTTTCATGCATTAGCTGAGCAGTTAAAGACCAGAGTGCTGTTCGCTCCTCATAACAAAAATTTCAAATCTCATCTTTCCAGAGTCTGCCTACCTGTTCCTGTTGAGATGAGGACTACTTACTGTACAAGATTTGTGGAGACTGGAGAGAAAGGCAGCCCTATATTTGGCATTGTGATGTGGCGAGTCTATGTTTGTCACTTGGGCTTAGCTGTCCTTTCCATGCTTCCTCCAGGTGAGTGTGACATGCATTCCTCTATACAATCATGCCTATACTGGTTTTCAGTCTGAAAACCTTTACTCAGGACAGTAAAAAGAGTAGGGAAGGTTGAATGTAAGTACTTTTTTCAGCCTTGTACCCTACAGTTGTCATCAGATTTCCAAATGCGTCTGTATGTCTATCTGTGTGCCTCCCACATCTCCCAATAAATTTTAAACATTTCTGCATGGTTCATTGCAAACAGATTCCATGGAAGGTAGAGGTCTCAGAAATAAATACATGGGTTTGAATTTTGCAGCCACAATGTACAGAGGGAAACTGCACACAGTCTTACATAAATAAAATGTTGGACAACAAAGATTCCTCCCTGGAGAGTCCTCCTAATAAATACCTTTATGCAGGAAAATCTTTAATGAAGATTTCATTTTCTCTCATACTAAACTAGACAACAAAGAAGACATAGAAAAATTAATTTCCTTACTTTTATTGGTCATGAGACTGCCTTTTTTTTTCTTTAAATATGGCTTAATCATCCATAATTGTTGTAACAAGCCTCCCAAAAGGTAATAATGATATGCTATGACAAATTTTATACATTATGATACATGTCCTTTAGGCTTTATGAAGGCTCCTTGTGATGGGTTTGACAAGCTTCCCTGAGGCAACTGAGGCTCCTTTACATAGTTCATTAGTTGAAGAGAGAAATGGGCTTCACGGTGCTTTAAAAAGATTAATATTTTTTTCAGTTCACTGTTCACAGTGGAAAGTGCACGTAGAAAAATTCAGGGTCAAATTTGGCTTTAATCAGAAAAATAAGTATTTGGGGGGAAAAATGGAAAGGTTTATACCTGGCTGCATAGATTGATAGTTGACTCATGATAACAGAATGCGTCTGAAAAGGACAACTGTTGTCCTTAATTTTAAGACAGAAGCAGTTTGTCCTCTTTGTGCCAGATGCTAACTTCTCACTTTCTTCTCCAAGATCACCGTTTGCAACATTCATATCAAAGAACATTTATAATAAGCTAAGAGCATCTATAACAGGATAACCTAGGACAGGATAATGAGTGTTTCTCAGTCACTCAGGGAGAAAGAAGTACAAAAACCTGACTCTCATCTTGAACTATACTGCCTTGTCTACAGTTCAGCCATTAGTAAAGGCCTGTGCCTTAACATATTAGCATAACCTTTCCTTGCATTGTAGGTCAGAGAAAACTCCCATTTAAAATCTCCCTCATTTGTCAAGACAATTTCTCTTTTGTCATCATCCAGAAGGTAGTTGCTCTTATTGCCATACCTCTACTATTTTTGCTGGAAACAGATTATGGGAACAACATCCATGGTCTTCCACATAATTACTCCCCTTCTCCCTTTCTACCAATCTTGATTTTTGGGTCTGTCATTTAAAATAAACTACTGGCTTTTCCCTGGGTTGTAAATTCAACATAGGAGTCTCCTCAGGGGCAATTATTGCAATATATCAGGCAACACTAATAAAACAGATGATTAATGTTTTTAGTCTCTTTCCTGTCTCTCTTGCAAGTCTATATCCTTACTTTAGTTTTTATGTTAATGCTGTAGGCCTTCAAAGCTACTATGACTGCAATACTGACCAACATCAGGTGTTGCTGGTAATCAGTGATCAGAAAGTTTGGGGAGATTTATTCCAAGTAAGTTTTAGTATATCTAGTAACACATACATAATTCTGAAAGGAATTAGTTGCAACCATAATGGCAAAAAAAAGAGTTATAAAAATAATGTGAAAAATGTAAAAATTTAGAATACTTAAAAGATAAATTGTTATTCTAAGAAAAATATCCATCTTATATAGATTATATTTTTATTATATTTAGAACATTAATGAAATGCATTTGTTACCTTATGTATGTTTAGTTATTGACGACAAAATCAGCACATATAGGCATAACAAATCTGTGAGGGAATACCTACCAAGTTCATTAAACCAAGGATTTTTATCTTTGTCTCTACCAATATAGCTAAGTCAAGCCTGGTTAAGAAAACGAATACATGCAACTTATAATACAGACTAATAGCTTTAGGATTTTGGATTTGGTGAGGCTACCATTCAGATTATATAAAACTACATAAATAGGAGTGATAATAGTTTATAGAAATACCTGTCTCTAGTTATAAGTATTTGCATTTCAACTAAATTTTCTGTCAAAATAAAATTTTCAGTACCTTGCTAAAGATTAATGGCTAGAATAAAAAAGGTCCTGATGTTCATTTTTTCCCAACAGCAGTTTCATATGACTTAGTTTTAAGAACTGATGTAGCTAAAAATTCCTCCCTATTTAGTATTTGAAATTGTCTACACACTGTTTCTTTCAGTCCCAAATGTAATATTCTTTTAAGCACATCTGTACTACCATCTACTGGAAAGGTGAGTAACTATGTATCAGCAGTCACTGTTTCCAACTGCTACTGAAACAAGCCTAAAGTAAAAAAAAAAAAAGAAACTTACATTTCTCCCACAAAACCTGCATCTTCATGTGCACTTTAAGTTGTACTGACACTAGAAATATGTCATTGATAATCTGTTGCAGAGATCAGGTTGAAATAAGTCTGGATAGTTTTCATGAGGATATATTTCAGCGAGAAGTGAGATATTCTTTGTCATTTTCATGTGATAAGGTATTGTACATCAATAGATCTCTTTCAGAATCTGAGATAAAGAGGGAGGGCAGCAAGATTGGGGAGTGGGGGTGTTGGGGGGGGAGTGTGTGTACAATTACAGTTCTCAGGCAAATAAGAGAGTCAGAAATTCACCAGAAGACAGCAGAGACAAGCACTGTGCATGCTATTTTATATACTTCCTGACCCTAGGTCTTGCTTATGTTTTCTTAGGATTCTGTTATGCCATTTTAGCATATCTTGAAACAGCTGTGCCAAGACTGGTGAATTGTATTCTTGCTTAGCAAGATGAAGAAACATCTTCTGAAGTGAGATTAGATAACCCTTTTTTATATATACAGAACAGTCTGCATTCTTCACTAACCAGCTGTGCATGCATACACACACAAATACAAACACAATAGGAGTTTTCCACATAGTGCAGCTGGATACCACCAAGGGAATATGAAAGCCTTCTCTATCTGCCTTGCATATTATCAGCCTCCTAGACAGTTACATCATTTCTGCAACTGGCTACACACATAATGTTACCTGCTTCTAGGAAATTAAATAATATTTGATACTGATTGCAGGCTTTTTCCATTTTTGCTCTTCAAAAACTTGCACAGGCAGACACAGGGAGTGATGTGTGGGATTGTAAGATGAGTGTACATAAATGAAAAGCAGAGGATGGCAGCAGTGTTATTAGTTTCTGGATATGAGGAAAAGGCTTTTCTCTGTACATCTATTTAAAACTGTATTTAGAATACTGCATAGGAATTATTTTAAAGAAGGTCATTGTGCTGTTCTTATGCACATCAAGGACAGCTAAAATAATCATCATTTGTTCAAAACACATTTTGATGAGGAGTTATTAACAACGTATACTGTTATTAAAATACATTATTTTAGCACATGTAAAGTAATAAAGTATTGCAAAGACAACTTAAAAAATCTATCTGACACATTAGATCAAGCCTGTAACAACCTGAATATAGTTTGCCTTTGTCCTTTTGCCATCTACCAGTGTGTAGAAGAATGAACCCTGCCTTTCATTAGAAAGCCATGTAAGACCCATTGTGCCTCATCAGAAATCTGTCTAGCCGCTCATTTTGTGTCTCTAAAAGAAGTGATAACTTATTTCCAATAATGCAGCATGTAGCCTTTCTAAGAGGATGTACAGTGAATGCTTTCCACAAATGTACCTTCTTGACATCAGGACAGACAGTGAATAAGCTCCCTCAGTCCCCTAAAAAAGTAATTAAATATATATATGTATAAAGAGAGAGAGAAGGGAAAAGTGAAACAAGCTACTCAAATGGACTCCTATCTTTCACACAGTCTGAGTAATTCTTGCTGGATTTTCAGCTATTCTTCAGTGTCCTATCACATAGGGAGAGCCCAACGTTTCAAAGTGATTAACACCTTACTATTCATAGCCTTCCTCCAGCTTTAAACGTCATGTTTTAATGGTTCTGTTCAGATTTCATCAGTGCGAGTTATTTCTGTCCTTCACCTAAGACTCAGGAACCTTCTCTGATGCTAAAGAAAACATATATGGCCATTCCATCTCTTTCCTCCTTTTTACTTTCTCAACTGTGGCATCAACCCCACCTGGTATTGAATTTGTCCTTCATGCTTTCCTTTCTCCAAACTGGATTTTGCCTTTCTCACTTCAGCAGCTGCTTTTTGATACAGTTCTATGTTCTCTCCTCCTTTAGAGTGCACCTAAAATTAACTTCTTTGTAATTTTTAATCCTGTAAGCTATTTTTTCCAAATCACCTTGCCTGATTGGCTTCCTTTGTTCCTATGATGGTTATTCATCTTAGAAAAAGTTGTAACACAATCTTGTACTTGCTAAGATTCAGCCTTTACCTTTCACCAGTTTTTGTAACAAATATCCTACATTCCCTAAGGTTGCAGATACCAAATTTACTGGCAGCAGTATTCACAGATATAATACTGTTCCAACTGATAAATATCCCTGATACTGTCATTTTTCTTTGACAGTATTATCTGTGCAGGATATGACTTAAAAGTGTGAATTTTTTTCCTGATGTAATCTGTAAAAATGATATCTCTTTCAAATGCTTCCTCAAGACTCACATCTGCCCTAAGGCCTACAGAATTCTAGCTGTTAATCATGTTGAGGGAAGTGATGGGCTGTAGCAGTAATTGTCTTCCTTTCCTTATTTCTTTTTTTTTCCTAATTAAACTCTCCATTACCCTCTCTCTGACTTCAAGAGAAAAAAAATCCCAACAACATATAATTAATAGTTATATCAGTACTTCCTTTTTTTATTTACTTCAACATTGTAGCCCTGTTTCTTACCTATCCATCTTTTAAGACTATAAGCCTGCTGGAAACCAAGATTTTCTTTCGACGTGCTTCTTTGTACAGCTAGCTCAACGATTCTCTAAACCTGAGGAAGGCTGTTGAATACTGTTATCAAACAAAGGCAACATTTTTTTACTAGCTCACTGCTGTCAATCAGGCTAAAAACTACTCATTTTTTCTGGTTTTTTTTTAATGTTATGATAGAGGAAGAGAAGGGGAAGAGCCTGTCACTTCTATTTCAGGCTGAATTACATGTTTCGTCATACTTGGACTGGTTGTATCTTTTTAATCTGGATCATTTGATAAGACAAATTGTTTGGCTGATCTGCACAAGGGTTTGTGGGGGAGTGTACTCTACTGCTGTCTGAGAACAGGATTAATTTCTCTCAGAAATTCCAATATATATGTAAATTTCAACATACTCATTTCCACCATGTAAATGGAAACATGTACATAGAAACATGCAGTTTCCAATCTTCTGACAGTAATTCTGGGCTGTCTTTCAAATTGTTCGCAGATTTTTTGCACTAACTTCCAGCCTCATCTATCAGATGTAGGTTTGACCTGATACAGGAAGGCATTATGTAGCAATGCAAGAAACAATAAAACCTATCATGTTCAGAACATTTCTTCTTCCTTCAGATGTAGGTATAAAGTACACCACCACCACAACCAGCATGTTCCAGCCACAAAAAAAACCCCCAAAACAACCAGTAACAACAACACCCCTCCCCTGGCCCCAGCTTAAAGCCCATTGAATTCTAAAGTGTGATTATACTCTTTAGTTGTGCAGGGGGGCAGTAGGAGGAACAGTAGCAAAGCAACACCCTACACCCACTCTTGGGCTGCTGCTGATTTCATGAATATTACAGGAACATTTTAGCTTAATGATAAGGAGTGTGAAAAGATCAAATAAAAGTAGGGAGTAGGGAAAAAAATAGTTCTCTAAGCCATTCACAGTGGGAGGAGAAAAATATAGAGAAAGTGAAGAGAGGTTCTTTCAGACTAGAGAACATTTGAGATTGGAATGACACAATTTCTCTCCGTCATTATTAAAATTCAGTGTTTTTTTAAAAATAGCACATTTATACAGCTGGTTTTTGAGCCATGCATGTAAAAAATAGGGAAGCTATTCTTTAAATCACCTATTTCTGAACGTTAAATCAATCCTGTTTATTGTTCTTTACGTGGCAGGTACGAGTGAGTGAGTGGATCTAAGAGTGAAGAGTGCCACCGTCAGGACGACTGGACAAATGGAAGCAAATGTTATGAAGGTTTCTTACTCCCGTCTTTCCCAAATTAAAATTTCCTTGTGAAAATACTCTCCAAAATTCTCTTAGCTGATCTTACCTGAGCGATCAGACAAAGTTGATTGATTGAGTTATTTACAGGAAACAGGGATTTCTCTGAAACCCCACACTCCTGTTCCTCTCCCTGTGTCACAGCACATGCATTTTTTTTGAGGTTTCACAATTTTCTGCTTGTGATCTGTGTTGTCTTTCAACTCTTTCACACAGGGGCAGGTAAATGAGCCCTGGTGTTCTTTTTGTTGTCTTTGGAGTATTTTCTTTGGTTTCATTTAGGGACAATGAAGAGAACAGTAATTGTTGCTTCAGTTAGTCTTGATGGAGAGCAAAGACAAGCATGCCAAGAACTACCTTAACCTCTGAATTAACAATATATTGCAAGATCTCAACAAACATGGCAGTCTCGGTCATCACATTTCATTCATACTGGGATTTCTTGAACTTGGAGGCATATAAACATGTTTTTGTTGGAATAAAAATATATTCAATCAAGTAAGTGGATTTCATTAAGAAGTTCATTAGAAGTGAAGCATACTGCAACACGCTGTGTAACAAACCAAATCTTGCCTTGGGCAAAACCCAGAATTTATTAACTTTTTGTCCCTTTATCTTCCAACTTTCTCATGTCAGACTGATAGATGAAGTGAAAAGGGTTTCCACACCAAAATTTGAGTTCTGTGCAAATTGCTGACAGCTGGTGTCATTCCAAATTAGAGATATGCTATTACCAGTGCTCAGTTTATTCCATGAATTTAGTCTTTTTGACTGCTTGCAAATTGTTTGTCAACTGGTTTTGATTTTTCATGTGCATTTGTTTCTAATTGATTTTGGTTGAGATACTGTTTGTGTGGAAAAATGTTAATTTTGTGGGAAACTGGTTTATCCCTGTGTGAACTTTACAGTATTTTTTAGGTAACTAATATTACTGCTTACATTCTAGACAAAGGAGGTTATTTTCTACTTAACATTTATTCACTAATAATTTTTTTGAGAATTTGTTTGGTGAAAAATGTAAATAATGACAGGGAGATCTGCAATATGAACCACATGGCAAGACTTTTTAAGCAAGTATACTCAGTTATGCCTCCATGAGAACGTTATTGCAAATGAAACTTGTCTGTCAAATGTTTCTTAACTGGACAGTAGAGGAATGTGACTGGTCACAGCAAGCACCACAGGTAAAACACATTTTCTTCTCAAGAACGTATAAAAATAACATATTTCATTTGTTTAATTCTACTTCAATGATCTCTTTTCCTTTTTCACTTTGAGATTTGTCAGCTTTCTAGACACTTCCTGGCAACATCAGTAAACAAAGAAATTCAAGGATACATAAAACCAAAATAACATACCTGTTTCTTGTTTATATCATTCCTTCCTGATATAATGTAAATTGTATTTTTTTTCAACAGATAGATGTTATTTAAAGAAGCACATAGGCAATAAAAGTTTTCAAATTATCTTCTTTATATCTTTTTGTTTATCCTTTTATATCCTTGCATGTTATTCACTCCCTGTCTCCTCTTGGCTTGTTTTCTAAGAAGCAGGGTTCCTTTACATTCAATTTTATATTCTAAATCTCAGTCTTCTCATTTCTGACCAAAAATATGAGAAGGAAAGGAAGACTAAAGCATATTGTGTGGTTCTATGCTGTTCAGGTGATTATATACATGAAAGGAACCTTGCAGTGGCAGGAAGAGGATCTTGATCATCTGGAAAATTTTGGCAAGGTGGAGACACTTCCCTTTATGTATGTTACTTAAACCAGTTCCTTTCCTTACTTATTGTAGGATGTTTTGTTCAACAGTGTCTTTAAATGTTTGTATACTATCTTTGCTGCACATTTCTCACAGCATGGAATTCTTATTCATGATTTCTGATCGTATTAATAAGAAAAGAATTGTCCCTGAATAAAGCTTTAGTCTCCAACCTTTGTTATTTTCGTAGATGATAACATTTTGGAACATTTTTTCTCTCTCTTTTCCCCCTTCAGCTAGATCTGTAATAAAAAAAATAAAAGAACATTCCATCTATCTAGTTCACCAGTGGTGAGATGTCAGAAATCTCAGGAGACCTCTGTCTCAGAGAAAGAGACAGATCTGTAACAAGAGTGAATTCTATTTAAAATGGACTTTAGTTTGTGGAGATCTCATCACCACGTCTCTAATCAAAATGGAGTAATTGCTGCACTAAAGCAGCATTCATACAGAATATACATTTCAATGCAGCTGAGCTTGAGAGGGAAGATTAAAATGATTTCAGGAAGGGCTATGCATGATTCAACACTGAGTAAAGGAATAATCTTTAGAGAACATAGAAAAGTGGCTCTTCTCAGAAGTGTAATTTCTGCTGCGTGCAATATGCATTAACATGAGAAAAGAGGGCTGTGATAATGTTCCATAATACTGAAGCTACATTTGTTTGTTCTGATGCTCTTTGCGTGACATCGGTATTTATTGCCTTACTGATTTGCATTATATGTCAATATGCATGCATCATTCTGGGGCTTCCATGAATCACGTTGCTCCTTTCATTTTTCAGGTGCCACAGTGTCAGCTGGACTTGTGCTGCCTCCATTCAAGGCTGACAAATTCAGCAATGATAGAGTCGTTCTCCTTTCTCAGTATGTATGCGGAATGTCTTTGCTAATTAAAAATGATCTATCATTCTAAAGGCACTTAGGGCACTGCTGCATTTTTTATCCCTGTGAAAACCGTGCCCCTTACAACACCCCACTGACAGAAAAATGCTACTATTATTTTCATTTTACAGATGCAGAATTGCAATAGACAGGAAAAAAATTACTTCTGCAATACTAGGTCTACAGCAAAGTATGGCATTATTTGAGATTTCAGAGCTTCAGGCTAGTACTATAACTATTGGACTAAACATTTGTCTTCTTTTAAAGAACATATTGCATCCTAAATAGAGAAGTGACACAAACCCTTGGAGGAAAGAAAATTAATCATAAAGCACAATTTTCAAACCTGTATGTAACATTACACCTACCATTCAAGTTTACCTGGTACATTTCTGAAGCTTTAAGAGTATCATGTATCATATCAGATCAGGTATTAGATTCAGGTACTATGAAAAAAAAACCAAAGACAAACAACAAACAAATAATCTAGCAATTCTCCAGCAAAGTGGACGGTTCTATGAATTTTCAAAGCATCAGACCGTCATTACAGCTATTGAACTAAATATTCATTATCTTTTCAAGACTGCTCAGAATCCTGAACAGAGAAGTGATAATAAGATATTGTTGTTTGATTAGTTCACTGCCAAGTAAGCAGAGACATTAAAACACAAAATTTTCATGTATTTTAAACAGTGGTTGATCAAAGTTTGCAGTATGTGATATTGAGTTAAGAAAATCAGAAATAAGGGCAAAGACTCTTACATAATGTTTATTCTCTGTTTTTTTTCATCTCTTTTTAAGGAGAAAAAAAGAACTTCAGGTTATTTTTGGTACATAATGGTGATAAGATTATTAAATGATAATACAATAACAATATATCATCCTCTTTTTGAAAACTTCAGGAGTATTGCAGTTTGTCAAAGCAGACTCTTCTTAAAAAGGTAGTTGAAATCACTTTATATCAATCTGAAATATAGGGAATAAAACCCCTTTTTTCCAACAGATTTATAAAAGGACAGGGAACAAACTCTTCAAGGTACAAACTCTTCAGGTGGG
>WAAB01016903.1:100615-119630 GCA_013389865.1 Piaya cayana | reverse complement strand
AAAAAAAAAAAAAAGCAGCCCTCTTACCGGACGCATTTTAGTCAAAATATTTTGTGTTGGTCAACAGAGGCAAATTGGAACAAAATTCTGAATATGTGACATGGGATGCTGTGTTATTCATGGATCCTGTCACCAAGGAGAAAGGTTGAGATGCCATCTAACTGACAGCAACTCTTTATTTGAGTTTATTGTGAAACAAACAGAAACTATTTCAGTATCTTTGTGTGTGCTTGTTTGCTTATGTTTACACGTGTACAATGAACAGCACAAACAACCATAAGGACACAGACCCCACGTAAATTTCTCTTAAACTAATGAAGGTGTAGAGGGAGGGTTCCATAAAACCTCTTTGATTTACCCATGGAAGAAAAGCACGTTGTTATGTAAGAAAGACTGGGAACATGGTTTGCAAGGCTATCCATACATAAAACTACCATGATTACAAAACACCTTTTAAGCTGTGGTCCTATGTATGTGTTTTATGATCTGTGTTAGCGTGCATTCTCTTTACTTATTGCTGGAGAGCTCTGTCTATCCTTGGAAGGAATGTGAAGCAGTCAGGAAAGGGAGATCTGCGTTTCAGGGCCATTGTTATCAAATAGACTCCTCACGCACTGCAGATGTTGTTCAAGCATGAGCCAGGGAGTGTGTAGAATAACAGCCTATGGAACTTTAGGTTGGAATAAATGCTGCAGAAATCTTGCAGCATCCTTTTACATCTCAAGAGAACCACAAGGGAAGAGGATCTACACAGGAATCCATATGTGGGCCGATTTTAGAGATAATATTGGTACATCAGCATTCATTTTATACTATATCAATATGTTTCATTAGGGAGTTAACACTAGAACTTCTTGCAAGTTTTATTTGGCCATAAGCGTATGACTTATACTAAGACATGAACAAAACCTGTAGGGTATATCTCAGAGATTTCTCTTCCTTTAGAAATCAGTTTTTATTGACAACAAAGTCCAATATATTCTGAGAAGAAAAATAAAGAACGGTAAACCTTCTAACCATTCCAAAACCAGGAATAGCTGATAATGGTGGATCTTGTGTCATAGCGATGAAAACAATGACTATATCTCATGAGACAAATAATGGACATCTGGAAATACTGGTTAAATTAAAACATTAGGCACATCTCAGAACAGAACCACAGAAATCTGAGTTGTGACCATATAATATTTCAGATATTGTATGATGAATATGTGGTTTATTGATTAGACAAGTACTACTATTTTCCTCAGGAAGAAAGAGAATTTGTAGCAAATGGCCTAATCGAATGGTACAAATAATTGAAGGCGTTCTGCATAGTCTCTTGAGTGACAGGACAGATCTGAAGAGCATCTGACTTATTAGCTTTCCTGTTGTCATAGTGTAAAGTATGACTACAGTCAAACTAAGTTTAAAAAAATAATATATATATCTGGAATTGCTAGGGAGAAAAGAAGAATCATTTCAAACTCAATTCACATGTCAAGACCATTTTTTAAATCATATATGAAATAATTCATAGATCAAATTAATTGTCATTGTAAATATGAAGGCTGTTGTTTTTAATACCTGTTCCTTCAGTGTTGTATGAATACATGAGCTGGTCAGTATAGTTTGTCTAAGCTACTAGGCTGAGCTTGTAAAACTGATGCACATATTTTAAATGAAGAATAATGTGACAGTTTAAGTAAAAACATTTATATATTTTAAAAAATAAAGATAAGAGATGGTATGGGAGAGCATTTCTTGCCTTTTTACATTCCTGACATCCCTTCCCAATACTGTTTTGGGGAGATGAATGCCATGTTTGCAGAGATAGGTCATAAAGCTGTCTGGTCTGGCTTGTTCTGGCCACCCAATGTAGTTTTTGCACAAGATAAAAATGTCAAAAATGTACAGTCTAGGTCATTGAAACAGCTGACTGCAAGAGTGTCTATGTACACATATAAAGATTATTCAATGCAGTTATGCAAACCTATGAAATTTTCAGACAAGAAACTGTTCATGATAAAGCAAAGAATAGATCTGCTATAGTAGTGTGCTTGATTATTGCCACCACTGCAGTTGGCAGTACTAGTTTAAACTACTAAATATTTGTGTCTCCTTGTCTGGCCCTGAAGACCTGCAGAATCTTTAATGAAAAGGCTCTTTGCCTCTTAGCCAGGTAATACAAATCTTTACCAGCGATGGAATTGCACAGCTAGGAATATTTGCAAACAAACCCATATTCTTCTGTACTTTGATAAAGCATTCTGGTCTTTGAAGGTAGGTAAAACAGATCACCAGTTCCGCTTTTTTTTTTCCTCAATAAACTATGTTTATTATGCCAATTCTAATTACCATGCAATCTAATGGTTTTAAGGCTTATATTTTCCACATCACTGGACATCACAAACATGAAAGCATTTTATATTGTCATTATACATCAATGTTTGAACTTGGTTATACATATATACAGAAATTATTCACACATCTTAACCTTGCTATTTCCTCCTTTCGAATTGACATAATTTTACTGTGAAAGCAGCTTTTTAATAAATGGTATAAGAAATACAGCAAGGCACACATTTTTAAAAAACTTTTTTTCTCATTACCACCTCAAGAAGCATAAAAACCCAAAATGTTGTACTTAATTCAGTAGAATGTCAACAGTTTCTAACACACAACACCATGTAGTTGTTTCTTGAAGTGCTGCATAGATAAAATCTTAAAATTAAATAAATAAAATGCCATTTATTTTAATTGCCTAATTTTTCAGTGTATTGAATCAGGAGGGCTAAATGACTTCTTTTTGCTGCAATCCAACAAAATTTTCATGTTAAAAGTAAAATAGTTTGAATAAACTTATGCATTATACACATAAATATTATATCTGACACATAAATAGAAGAACACTGACAGGTACAGTTCTGAAAAGATGAACTAGACTGATTGTGAATTCTGTGGAACTTCAAAACTTTAAAGAACAGAACCAGTGAAAAGTAATACAGGAGCATCCAGTTTAGGAAGGGGAGGTCATTAGAGGTAGCTTGGGACAGGAATCCATATGAAAGCGAATGGCCTTGCTACAATACAAACTGATTATTGAAACAGGACTAATATATGCAGTCTGATCACAAAGCCAACGTGGACAAATCACATCTGGAAAGAAAATTTGTCTTGGGAGTCAGTGTAATGAAAGGCAGTGATACAATGGAATTGGAGGTCATCCCAGGGTTTACAGGATGGACCTGCACCTGAATTGCAGCCAAGTTTCTAAAAGGAAACAAAAAAGTAATAGTGGGTTACAGAAAATGAAGTTTTATTTGCAAAACATAGCTCTTCCAGAACAACCGTAGACAGTCATTAAATGATCACATGCCAGAACCTTTAATGCAGAAGCATACAGTAGGGAAACAATGACTTCAAACAGCCTGAGGTACAAGTTATTGTAAAAATTGTATTGATGTAGAAAACTCATTGATTTCTGTATAGATGTTACTTCTAAAGAAACAAGGGAAGTCATCAAATCTGACCTTTTCCCTACATCCTGTCTTCATCCTTACTTGCAACCTTACCTCAAAAGTGCACTGATCAATGAAAACCTAGGAATTTTCAAAAGCCAAGCAACAAAGAGATCCACCCATCATTTATTAAAATATTAATTATAATAACATGGAATGAGATTTCAATGGAGAAGAGAAAAGGATTGTCACGGAAGTGGTCCATGAATAGAACTGTCAGTGTCATCATGCATTTTAAATTGTAAATAGCTTTAGACAGTTCTAGCACCAGCAATGAGTTAAATTGTCATAATACAGAATTTTCCAGCTTAGAGTTTAGGGTTAAACAATTCATCAAAGAGCACGGGCTTATGATGAGGATTAAGAAGAAATAACTGTCAGAATATAGCTCAAAGATTAGTGCAAAGTACATCTCGTAGACATTTCCTAGGAGGCACTCCAGACATGCATTACGTGCCTTCTAAATTAAAGAGGAATATTTGGATCTACCCAGTCACCTTCTCCTTTGATCTTATTTGCTGCAACTGGACCCCACCACCCCACTCCCATTTTATACAAGAAATATACTTAAATAAAAATAGTGAAAAAGCTTAATTGCTTGTTTAGAAATTAATGAAGAACTGATCTGAATACCAGGGGAGATAGTATCAAAAGGTTTCTACAACTTTGGCATGAGTTTCACATATCTATAGTAAGAAAAATCTCACTGATGGATTATGTCACATTTTTAAAAAAATTGTAATTCACAGACAATATGATTATCTGGTTGTACTATTTTTTTTAAGTCAGCTACTGTAGGGAGCTAAAAAAGTCAGACTGTTTTAAACTCTATAAAGAGAAATTATAGTATCTACCTCTCTATAAAAACCTCTAGGAAAACAAGGATGAGCAAAGATGTAGAATATTCTTGTAGTTCCAGTCTCTAGAAGTAAATTATTACATATTAACTATGTGTAAATGTGTTCTGGTGGTTGTTTTTTTTTTCTTGTATTGAATAATTGACTAACAGCCCTTTGCGCTTACGCATTATCTTTTATCTGTGGATCTCAAAGCACTTTTAATTTAGTAAATCATGCCTCATAGGTCTCATTCCTAAAGAAACTGAGGCAAGGAAGAAATAAGCCATACAAAAACTGCTGAGCAGGAAATAACAGTCAGGCCCATCTTAGGTTTCTCCTGGCTATAGTAAGTGGAAGGACATCCTGAATAACATTGCAGCACTGTCAGATAAAACCAATTTAGTTTTCTTAAATCCAAGTAAAATACTTTTCCCCTAATTAAGTTAAAACTTAAGTTTAAATTACAAATTCTGCATAAAAGGAAGGAAATAGCTTTTGGATACACTCCTAAGAAGTAACAGATTACACACGGAAGTCTAATGTATCCTTTAGAATTTGGACACAACACATAAACTTCCTTAATGTATTGATCCCTATGCATACTAAATATGTGACTAAGAATTCCCATCCCATTAGCGACTCATGGATCACAGTGACAGCAGAAGTTCACATGATCTCATATACACAAAGAAAGTTTTTCAAGCTGCCTCCTACTTGAGAAATAAAATCAGCGTAGAGCTTTATGACCAGACCTGTTGAAGAAGTCCATGTTGGCTTATACAAGAGACTGGTCAGTGCTGACAGAGGTATTTTTAAGCCTGCTTGTAGAATTGTTATTTCCCCATAATAGTTTTTTTTGTTTGGTTTTTTCGGGTTTTTTTGTTGTTGTTGGTTTTTGTTTTGTTTTGTTTTGTTTTGTTTTTTGTAGCACACTGGTACACAACAGTATTGCAACATTTAGCAAAAATATTTTCTTCACTGTTACTTTAACTGGCCTGTGCAGGCAAGGCATATACTCAAACAGCATAAAGTCAAACTGCTTTTGAAACTATGCCTTTTCCAGCTTTGAATTCTCAGTATGCTTTTAAAGTACACATATACTATGGATTATTTTTCTCTAAGTATTGCAGCTACACATGGAATTACACATTTAAATGAGCTTACAGCACAGGTGTTACAGGAAAAATAATGGTGTTTGCCATTTATCTTTCAAATTAAATAATGTGTTTTTAAATAGTAACTTTTTTCATAATACACTTAGGGGAACAACATTTATCTGTCACATTTTAAAAGATGTATTAGTAATAAATGTAAATTACCTTTGGAAAATCAGTAATTAGCCTCATCAAAAAATAAACAATCTGCCACCAAAAAGATAATCTTTAGCATAGTTAAGTATAATAACTGTTATTTGAATAAGTTAACAAATTAGGATAGATTGCTTCTGTAATTCATTCCCCATAGCATGAGAGATGAAGTTAAAGCATCAAGCTTGTAAATGGGGGAAGGGAGCTCAGACTTTAGTGAAATCAAATCTAGGAGCTCATATTCTCATTTTTTGATGTGCCAGAGATAAACTATATGTATCTTAGGGCTTTACTGCTGGGAATAATGCAGCATATAATTTCCATGGTAGCAATGCTATATGTCTCAGTTAAGAATCAATATAACTTCCTAGATGTAAAACATGGGATGAAGTTTGAAGAGCTTTGTTATCTTTTGTTACCTTAAAAATATTTGTCAACCCATGGGCAAAAGTTAAAATTTATTAAGTTCTTGCATACAGAGTCTGCATTATATTTTATTGCACTATGGGGCATTAGTTAATATCTCAGTGCTCTTAGTCTAACTGCATATTGTCATATTCCACCCTTACAGAAAACACAGCTGGCCACCATGTAAGTAACTAGAAATTCTGAAGAGTGAGGTAAAGTTTGTAGAGTATTTTGAGATCCTCAGAGGAAAAGTAATAACTAATTGAAAAGATATGTTATTATCTACATTGGTGAAATAATGGGAACTACAGTAAGTATTCTTCCTCAATTTAATATTATAAAATTTAGTGGAAAAAAAAGAAAACTAGTAAAATTATTAGTTATTCAGGAAAAGCTTTTGTTTATGTAATTATCACTTATCAACCTCAGATATTTGTCATCATCCGAGATTCCAAATAGAGGTTTTGATATACACATAATCCTTCTAATGTAATTCTAGACTATATAGCATCATCTAAGAGTTTCGTAATTCCCAGCTGATTTCTGTTGTCTCTCTAGTTGTTCAGGTGCATCCAAGTATTAACCTAATTGGCAATCAACAGGACATGATAGCCTATTTCAAAGCCATTCAAGTAATATCCTCTTTGCTATCATGGTTGCTAGATAATGCATTATTCAAATAGATATGTCAAAAGAGATAGTGGCAAGCTGTCATAACCTAAAGACTTTGCTAGACATATTTATATATATGTGAATCTGTGTACGTTGGGTAAACAATCAATATGTGCAAAAGAAAAGCCCAATTCATAATAAGGCAAAACCAGGAGATATGGAAGTTAGGGATCTAATAGCAGCAAAGCAATCTATTTCATATAAATAGCCCCAGATCTTCTGCTAAAGCTACACAGTTTGCAATAGGAGTGGACAGTGATGGATAACAGCTTTTACTCTCTACCAACATCAAAGGATCACAGAATAATGCAGTTTGGAAGAAAACTTTAATGTCATCTGGTCCAACCTCTGGCTCAAAGGAAGGCTATTTTCAAAGGCAGATAGGTTATTCAAGGCCTCATCCACTTGAAGTTTGAAAATTTCTGAGGATGGAGATTCCAGAACTTCCTGAGGAAACCTAGTTCCATGCTTAGCCTTGTGTTTTATTGGAAATCACTTTGCTACAGCTTCTGGCAAGCAGTGGCATTTAGAATTGTTGTGCCATTTGGAATTGCCATGCTGGCTTTGGTCTACTGGAGGAGTGTTTCCAAAGACATGGCATTCTATACAGCTATGCTGGATTTTGGGTCAGCAAACAACTAGTGAGACTCAAAGCAGCAGTGCTACACACTAGGATCTGATCCAGACCTTGCTTTGTAGATCTTCTTTTGTTGTTAAACATGCAGTTATTCTTAGACAATTGTACAAGGTCAGAAAATCCAGATCTGAACCACTTTCAATCTTGGGAAGAGAACAGAGCCTTTTTTTTCATCTTAGGTTCCACCATCTCACTTATGTTTCCAATTTCTTATCACAAAATAGGATTGAAGCTTCCAGTACTGCTGTGTGGCTATTAGTTTCCATCTGCTTTGGTATTCAGGTCTTTATTCTACATTACTCTCACATTACACTCTTTAATGATGTTGCAAACAAAGACAGGACAAGAGGGAATGGCCTCAAGCTCCGCCAGGGGAGGTTCAGGCTCAACATAAGGAAAAAATTCTTCACAGAAAGGGTCATTAGGCAATGGAACATTCTGCCCAGGGTGGTGGTTGACTAGCCTTTCCTGGAGGTGTTTAAGGTGCAGGTGGATGAGGTACTGGGGGGCATGGTTTAGAGATTGGTGGGAATGGTTGGAGTTGATGATCCAGTGGGTCTCTTCCAACCTGGTGATTTTATTATTCTATGATTCTATGAAAGATTTCTTATTTTGGTAACCTCAGCTTCTGGCCTAACACTGTGTTGTAATAATTATGTTCTTAATAATGTCTTACTGGACTTAAACCATGGTAAACTGACATCAAGAGATGACTTATTATCTCTCTACTTATTCTACAGTCTACTTAGCCACTCTTCGTGGCTTGTCTAGAAATATTGTAGAACACCAACTCACTAGTCACCCAAAATTCTTGTAAAACCAGAAGTTCAGCTTCATCAAGTTCTTTTGAACACCTCAGAAGGCCAGCTGACTGTGGAGAAGGGGATCAATGAGTAGAGCTGATTTCTGATTCCACAGCTCACTTGAAGAGGGAAGAGGAGGCTGAGATAGAAGTATTACTTTTGAAGGATTACCACATTCTGCAAGACAGCAGATTTGTCCCAGAAGAGAGAAGTTCCAGTCATTGCAAAGCCAAAGGGCAAGAAGCAGTTAGTATTTACTACATTTGTTGACCAGTGGCATGTAAATTGGGATTATAGTGTAATCAAAACAAATGATAGAGAACTATCGTAAAACAGAAGGTAATTAATCTCCTTTCATTGCACAAAAAATTAAAAAAAAAAGAAAAAATGTTATAAAAAAAAAGAATGTGCAACTTGTAGAGTACATACCTGGTTTTAGGATAAAGTACATGCCTGGAGAGGGTTACATTCTATCTGTGCATATTTATATGTCTTTCCCCATGAAGATTCAGGAGATGTTCTTCACAAGTGAGAGTTTTACTGTGCTGACGCAAAGCATCTTTTTCCTGTGAATGGCCAGGCTTTAATTGAAACTCTATAGCTGAAGCCTCTTCAGAAACAGCTAGACATTCCTTGGGCTCTTCAGTTCCAGGTAATTTTCCTGTACTGCTCTTTTTAGTGCTAAGCTCTTTAGAATTCTTTTCCAAACCTTCAGTTTGCCTGTCTGAAATCAGAAAATCTTCATCAGCATTCTTCAAATTGTTAGGTGCACCTTTCTTATTAGGATTGGGGATGTTTATATCATCATCATCACGGAAGAAATATAAACCTTGGCCTTCAGATGAAGTTTTAACAACTTCTAATGACTCTAGAGTCACTTCACCTAGTGACTCTGGAGACATTTCAGAAATAGTGTTGGAAATAGGTTGCTGCTGCTCAACTCGTGCTTCAGGGGTACCATTAGAAATGGATTGCTGCTGCTCAACCTTTTCTTCCTCAGGACAGGCTTCAAAAAAGCGTTCAATATTTTCTCTCTCATCTGTTAAGTCCAATGGCACAGGAGTGCTGCTCTTTTCCTCTATGTATTTGATTACCTCTCCACAGTCACTATCATGCGAAGAAAGTGAAAGATAAGAATAGAAGTCTCCTTTTCTTAGGTGAATGGGTCTGTGAGAGTGTTCTAACACTTTTTCCTTAATCTGTGCTAATGAAGCTGGAGTAGATAGCTCACATTCAGGTTGTGACTTATTTTTCAAAGCTGTTGATGCCATATCTATTATCTCCCTCACAAAATTGTGTACTGAGACATCTTCCATGTTTCTTTTATCAAAAGCAGCAGATTCACAGTTACAGAACAAATCAAGGCCATTGGATGAGGAGTCACATTCTACTTCATCGGATTTCAAGACTGTGCAGCAATCAGCAGATTTTTCAGTGATACATGTTGTATGTTTTTGACCATTACGTAAGGATGTTTGTAAAGCTGTATCTTGTATGCTTAGACCATTCATTTCTGAGGAAGATACAAGACAAGGCTTTTTAGCAGGAGAGGAAGCAACAGAGTGACAATCAGGCTGAAGATGACTTTGACATTCTTTTGAAGAGTTTCTGGATATATCTGATGCCAGAACAGTCTCCTTGCCATCCGTATGTGAATCATCTGAACTGTCTGTAAATGCTTCACAGACACAACATTCACTTTCAGCTTCTTTGACATCAAGTGTTGCATGAGTTTTGGGAGTTGCTGATGGTCTAACAAGACCTTTCTTTTGACTGCCAAGAGTACTTTCAATGTTGCCATTCTCCATATCATCTACAAGCTGATCCTTCACAACCTGAGAAATATCCTTCATTAGGTGGCTCTTTGTCCCTTTTATACGATCACGTGGTGCATTCTTACTATTGCCATTATTTTCTGATATTTTCTGTACTGAACCATTCAATAGTGTTTCAAGGCTTAATGTGTCTGTGGCTTTTGTTGTCTCATTACTAACTTCTTTACTGCGCTGAATTACATCACTGAGGTTACTTTTTCTCTTTTCCCTTGTTAAAGAAAATTTTGGTCTAATCCAAGTCTGGAGTTCATTTTTTATATAATCAAGTCCTGAAATTAAATTGCATTCCTCATAAATATCCTCATCAGTTGCTATACTGGAGTCATCATCTTCATCTTTGATACCCAGCTCTTCCTCAGTTAAGGTAAGGGTGGAACTTGAAAGTAAATCACTATCGTCTTCATCATCAGTACAAGCAGAAGTGCAGGAGACATTAACAATCATGCTAACATTGACATCACTCTCATCAGCTACAGATCTATTAAAATGTTTTCTAAATGATGCATTTGAATCTGGTATTTTATTTCTGTGCAGTACAATGTCTTCAGAGCAGAGAGAAAGATCCTCACTGCTGCTGAGTTCAGTGAGAGAAGCTGCTGAGTCTTCGTTGATTGAGGATGCAATATCTAAAGATTGTCCAGTGAAAGACATTTTTTGAGAGCTACTTTGGAGTGTTATATCAGAAATGCTGCGCTTTATCTTTTGCTCTAGAGGACTCTGGATATTCTCTAAACGATTCAAAAGATCTAATGTCCTTTTGCTGAGCTCTCCAACAGAATCACTGCTTGCACTTATGTCTCCTGACCCATGATGACTAAAAAGATCTTCATTGCTTTTGTAGGAAGTCAGCCAGCTCTCCAAAGAAGCACTTCGCTGAAGACTGTCTCTACCTTTAAAAATACACGAGCTGAACAGATCACCTACTACAGACAGAGATTCTAATGAAGAACTGTGAGATAAAGTTGAAACCTGTCTTGTATTTTCTGTTACAGTTAATTTTCTTACATTTTCTGCAGATTTGCAGGAATTGGGATCCAGTTCTCCAGGAATACTTACAGGAATATGATCAGGAATAAACCCATCTGGTTGTGACTCTCCAGGCTTATGTTCAGATTTACCAGGTATTTTATCAAAACAAAAGCCATGAGAAAAACTGGCCTCTGCATGTGTTTTTTCAATTTGTGATTGTTTCATCATCACTGGTAATTTAAATTTGGAACCTTGAAGATATGAGTAATCATAAAATGTAAACACATCATGTTTTCCTTGCAATTCTTCTAGACATGCAGGGTTATGCATGGTAACACTGTCCAAATCCTCATCATTTTCACTTCCACAACATACAGTAGGAGCCAACTGGAAATCATCTGAGAGACTAGCATGGTATTCTTCATCTTGTTTTATTTTTTGTTTTCTTACATTATCTATACCATCCACTTGAGTTTCTGTATGCCCAATTTCAGGATTACTCTGAGTGCTTTCAATATCATTTAGAAAAAAAATGTCTGAATTGTTTGTAGTTTCCGTATCACATTCACTCACTATCCCACTCTCACTCTCAGAATGCCTGCTTATATTTCCACTCTGATACATGTAGTTATATGGTTTTGCCAATATGGTCCCCCCTATTTGGTCTGGCAGAGATTTGGTAGATGAAAATGAAGAGTCTTTGCTAAGACTTTTGTTTAAAATGTTAGACTCTGTTACATTGGAGAGTTTGGAGTTCTTTTTAAAAAATGGTATGTGGTTTTTTTCTGATAATTCAATATTATGAAGACTGTAGACCTGATAAATGTGAGGATTTGGAGGAGAAGTAATGTTGGGACAATAAAGAGGACTTCCATGACTGACACTTTCATCTTCATTCACATTGTTATCATCACATTCTCCTGAGGCAGGTTTCTGGTTCAGATCATCCTTCTTGAGTTCTTGATCAGGATCACTTAAGTCTTCGTGAATACTGATCAACTTATTACTTATGTCAGTTTCATCCCATTCCAGTGCATCTTCACTTGGACCATTTAGATCCATCAAACTGGGATCAATAACATTCAAAGGCTCCTGTAAAAAAAAAAAAAAAGGTAAAGATTAAAAATATTTACAGCTGTGCTTCAACTGTTCTTCCACTGAAATCATGAGCAAATAAGTAAGAGTAGAGTGCATTTTTAGAAAAGTGACTGCTAATAGGCCTATATTTTTGTTACATTTTGTGTATCATTAAAATGACCAATTAAAATGAAATCTATCAAATTTTGCATGATTTCTTATTCTTCTTTTTCTTATTTGCTTTTAAAATAAAAATACTGACATTTTACTTTTCTTCAATACTGATTAATTGTTAGTCATTTTACATGTAACAAACTCTGATCATTCTGCAGGACCACACAGGAGTTAGTATGTTAGTAAAAAACATGTGATTAGCACTTTGTTATGTTGCATATAGAAGAATCACTTTATCTGCTTAAGTTTGAAAGAGTTAAGGTATAATGATTTACTGAAGGATTTTTGAAACATTTTTAACATTTTTTTGTGTTGTCAGCCTTAAAACAACAGAACTAGTGTACTGTAAATCATAAGACGATGATGTTTTATTCAAATATCTATTTATTCTTTACTTGATAATAAAGACTATACTAATGACCAGTACTAAGACTAATGAATGTTAATATATTCAGCTGCAAGTACAATCAATTAGTTTAATCAAATACTATATGAATTTCAAACATTGTCTCTGCTGACACCTTTTCTGGGAAAGGGCTAATAAATAATAAAGCTAAATTTAGTTTGCTTTTTTTAAAGACTTTTGTAACTTTCCAGTAATATTTGCTATTATGGGCTTAAAATACATAATATCAATAATTTTTCCTTCTAGAAACATGTATAAAAGAGAAAGTACACCTTAACAACTTTTCCTCCTTAACTGAGATGTGTCAAATGGTCAACTGTACCAACTCATATTAAACTCTTCAACATAAGACGGAAGTTGTCTCTGATTTTGTGTCTGGTTCTCTGAGCACAAATTAATTTCACTTTTTTTTTTTAATTGAGACACATCCACTTTAGGGAAGATTGTTTTATACAAAATGTCTTGTAATAGAACCACTACCTAACGTAGAGTTATTTAGTTGAGAGCATATTAACGACTGAACAATAATCACTGTATCCAGAAAAACAAGCCCTTTTTCCAGAAGACCTTTCAAATATGATCTCTTGGTCACTCAAGCTTTCTTGGAGTAACTTTTGTTTTTCAAATACGGTATTGATCACATGCCAAACAGCAATCTAAATCACAATGAATGTACAAAGTTATTGAAATACAAGGATATAAAAACAGGCTGTGGTCCACTGAAGCGCAGTAGTACACAGCTTAGTTACTGACTTAGGTTCATCAAGGTTTGGCCAAGGCTAACTCTGCAGGGGAAAGCACTTATTTCTGATTTTGACTCTCAGCTGGGAACCCTCTTTTTGAAGGAGGAACTAAAGCTGTCCGTGTCTTTTGTGAGAAATCATGGGAAGTTCTCCAACAGCTTAATAGTTAGGGCACTGATTCTAGGTGTGGGACATACTGTCAGGCTGAGCAGAAGAGACATGAACCAGGTTCCCATCCTCCCAGGAGAAGCCCTGCATACATGCTGCTCTGCAATTAAGTTTGCTTCCCCTGTTTAATTTTGCATAAAACAATTAAATATTAATTGGGTCATAGACAGAGGAGGAGAATATTATCCTGCAGTGCAGTGTTCAGCATGTTTAGCTGGCAAGAGTCACGCATAGGTCTAAACCTTCACTCAGTGTCTAATTACAGATATGGGTGGCACTGTTTCTGTGCAAGACACAAGGCAATCTAGTCCCAGTGTGTCCAGTAAACCAATGGCTAAAACACTCAACTGACCTAAGGAAGAAATATTTTCTCTAAATTTGGCAGAGTAGCTATCCACCATTCAGCAAGGTGATATTATTATTAATATATTTTATAAACTGAGACATTCTCCATGTAAGATAAATCTGTGTCCTCATGCTTCATTAGGCTTAGTTCTAAGGTAGGTTCCTGAGTACTGCTGCTGTGTTGTATATAGCATATAATCATGTACAGATATATGGGTGCTGAAGAATTTTTTCCTCCTTGGTAGGTTAGGAGACTTTTGGGATTTTAAGAATCTGTCGTGTCTAATGCTGAAGGCTAGGGTCTCTTTGTGGATCTACCTGCCCCAAACTTTTATGGAATAAATGTATTATGTTTCATTAGAGATTGTTTTTCCCTTTTTTCCCTGTGAGATACTGGCTAGTAATAGTTTAAATGCTTAAATACCATTTTCCTAGACAATTACGGCTGTCAGAGCAGTTCTGTACATTGTGGAGTTCAGAAATCAATACTTGGATTTGCCAGTTATCCGTGTTTGCATAATGGCTCCTGCTTGGTACTTAGTTGGACCTGTAGTTGACCCTTAACCAACAAGAAATTAAAAACTGGTGCAAGAGAATGACAATAATTAAATTATTTTGAAAAGCTGTTAGATTAAACAAGACATCAGCTACAATTACTCATTTTCATTGTGGCATGTTTTACAACTCAGTTGTACTTAGCATTAGGAAGACAGAGCTGTGAAAAGCTTTCTAAACTGCATAATTTTACTGTTTTAAGCTTCTGCCAGCTTCAAAAAGAAATTCCCAAGGCACAAAATCAGTAACAGATTCCAAGGATTTTATGTTCCATAGAATCTGATTTTGTTTCTCAAAAAGAAAACATTTGGTACTTATTGGTCAGGAAGATAACCTTCCCCTTGTAAATCAGCACTTGGCTGCCTTGTTTGTTCTGCAAGTCAGATGGACTAAAACAATAAAGCATGTAGAGTTGTGACCTCAGCCCATTCATCTTCACTGAGTGCTCCTTACTTCAAAGTCTATTTTTTATTCTTCAAATAAAATGTTTTTCTGAGGTCTGGTATATACTAAGAAGTTGTGCAGGCAGAGCTATGATGGTAAGGGGTTTTTTTTGTTGTTTGGTTTTCGTTTTTTTTCTGATTGTCACAGCCATCATTCCAAAGGCTCATATGTTGATACAGTCATCTTATCAGCACAGCTTTCTCTGTCCATGGAACTGTCCACATTTATATTAGTGAATCACTACTTTTCTTATAAGCATCATCCCCCTTGAAGTGCAACTTTAGTCATTATCAGCTACATTGGCAGCCCTTCCCAAATACAGACCAAGTTTTAACTTTGAAACAAACTACTCAAGCTTAAGTCACAAACATTTTGTATCTGGCATTTTTAGAAGAGGTATATATTTTCTCTTTGCTTCTTTACAAAATTTAGCAACTGCTCAAAGAAGAAATAGACTTTAGATATTGAGGTAGTTGTTAAAGAGAGCAGCGCTATACAGACAGTTGAACAAATCTCTGAAGTAAATAATGGAAGGCAGTGCCACTCCAATCTATGTTTGTACTGACAGTAGTAGCAAGGTGAAAACCAGGAGTCTCTGAGGACTATTTTTTCATGTCAGATGTCTCCTTATCAGGCTGTACAGTGCACAGGGAGGGTGCTGGAAGATTAGAATTACCATGATAATAATAGATTACTGGGTCTCACTAACAGAACATTTAAAGTTCCCCAAACTAATCCTATACTTGGTGTTACACAGAGGATGGGAGGTAAAGCACTATAAGTGTCAGCTGGTGTCAGAGTTGAGTTCTGATTGGTCACTTTAATGGGGAAAACGTCTTTTGTTTCTTCTCCTGTCTGTCTTGTGAAATTCCCCAAAGAACTGCACAGTACTGCACAATACATCTTTCACACAAAGCATATGTATCTTCTATAGCCACTTCCAACTGGGAAAACTTTACTTGTATGAGAGCTGCACCAGATTTTTTATACTATCACAGTTAATGATGAATGTGGTTTTCCCGCAGAATTTGCACTTACACACTCCAAAGGGTGTTCTACCTAGCCTGCTTCAAGGTATCACTCCTTGAACCATGAATATCCAACATGAAAAGGGTCGGACACAGACAGATGTGCTGATTTCCACACGTAAACATAGACTACAAATAAAGAGAAGCTTTGAGTATACTACAGAGCTTCAGATTTCACTGGAGTGAGCTCTGCATGCTCACTCTTAAGTCCTGACCTTGCTGAACTTTATGACAAAACATGCTGTAAAGGTACCATTCTGTCTGGCAAAAATTCTTTTGATATCAGCTGGTGTAACTGCACTAAATTTTCTGGAATTTAGAAACTTGTTTTTCATACAAGCAAGAGCATGTGTGTATAAATATATACATGCATATATACGTGTGTGTATATGTTCTCTTTCTAAAAATTTCATTAAAATAGTTCAGAATGATTTTGTTCTTATAAAGTCACCAAATACAACTACTTCTAGAGTAGATTTCAGTAGTCACATTGTTCACAGTCAAAGCAGATAAACAGTTTTCACCAAGCAAATTAAAAAAGAACAATGCAATAACAACAAAAAAATTCACAATATTATGTATATTCTTATGTGTTACCACTAGATAAACAACACTTAGGAAGCATTTACTGTTGCATAATATAATTAACTCAAGAATCAATTAAGACTCAGGAGAGTGTAAGTTTGAATTCATTCTAATGTATTTGAAAGTTCCGCTTTAAGGAATTTGGCTATTCTTAAGTTGAACCTTGAACTAATTTACTCAGGACTGTACTCTCATTTCAGTGGGATAACTCATGAGCAAAGATAAGTGTGCACTTAAATGGTTGTAGGGTTGATGTTTAATGGTTAAACAGTTGCTCTGCCGAAACTGTTAATGGGAAGAAATAAGATTATTAAACCGAATAAAGGCATTTCCTAAACACTAGTGTTCCTTAAGGAAAACTCTCAAAAATGCATTTTTTTTCATTTGTTTCCTTTAGTAAAACACAGATAGGTTTGCTTTTTCTGCAACAAATTTTATTTAAAAAATGATTCTCTGTTTTGGCTTCATTTGCAAGTGCTACTCTAGTACAGATACTTTGTGTTGGTGAAACAGGCCTGTAATAAAACCCCTATGTACCATTATCTTTTTTTAAAGGAATTAACATGGAAAAAAGAGCTTTTACCGTAATAAATACAAACTCTGTTCCTCCCTTCCCTGCAACATACCCTTCATTTTCTTTGGACGAACCACCCAACTCCACTTCAGGACCAGAAGAAAAAGAAAGAACGAAACCCATCTCCAGAAATGTGTGCTCATTAAAGCAAGACAAACACGATTTTTCCTTTTGAAAAATGCAAGTATCCCAATTACTTCTGCTGATGGAAGTAGCCATGTGCACATTACCCACTTCACTTATGTTCATTTTCTAAATGGGTTTCCCTATACCATAGCTAGAAAAAATACTGCCCCCATTTCATAACACCAATATTTTAATATGCACAAACATATGCATTATATACCATGTGCATAATACTGAAGTGATATGCACATTATAATATGATCTTAAAACACATGGAAGCAGTACTTTATCACAGATCACTACGGAAACCGATCATTAGCATACATAGTTGTTAAAATTGCAGTTAAAAGAAGAAGCTACATATTAATTTTCTGAGAAAATAAGATCCAAAACTATGGTTCATACATTCTCTTTCTTCATTTTACAATTACTATTGCCACTGTCGATGAAATAATGCATTCAGTTCTATACATGCAGAACTTGTGGTTTTCTGTTAGGAATTATGGATGCTTACAGGCATTGCCTAGTGTCCTCACATGGGTGGTTGTATGTTCAGATTCATATATTGCAGGAAGGACATTAAGTTTACTTCTGCTCTCTGCAGTCAGAGATGTCATCTGCAAGGGTATCAGTGCAGACTGGAGTCTGTGGGAACAACAGAGGTTCTACCATTGCTCAGGTATCTGTCTTTATGATGATGTTTTAAGTTCTCTGATAATGCTCAGAAATAAAAGTCTAGAGGATAGGATTGTCATATCCAGGTCTTTAAACTGATAATTTTTTTATTCATGGTAGAAATTTTATGGACTCACCTTCTAAACAACAGACAAAATAATTGCAATGGCACTTTAAGAGGATGCTGATCTAAAAACTATTAGTAGTAAAAGTGTTTTAAAAGGTCAGAGAAATTGGCTAACCGTTGGTTCTAACCATTCTACACTGTGGGGTCAGCCATGCCTGCACAAGTCCTGTAAGGGTATTCTAACCTTCTTAGTAAGCTGCCCACAGTTCCAGATGGCCAAAAGAAGGAGTGAAAGGGTCCAGCCCCTACATCTCTCACCAATTGGTGTAGACAAGGCAGGATAGAACAGAAGGTGAGCTGCATCATCAGACAGCCTGCAGGAACTTGCCACATCACAGACCAAGGCAAAACCAGGGTATCTATGTGTTTAGTCCCTGCACTGTGCCCAGTACACCACCACTGCTAGCACACAACACATTATTTGTTTTGCAGCCTCCTGAAGCAGTGGCCTCCCTTTTTTTACCACCGTATTGTCATATGGTTTTCCAACATCTCTGGTTCTTATTTGATGGAGAAGCCCTTTAAATGTTACTAGAGAGCAGAAGAACATCTATAACATTTTTATATCAAATCATATTGTCATCCAAATAAGTTTACAATCCCAGACCCATGTTACAAGTGGTGTATTTCAGCTTTTCTTTGCTTTTTCTTTGTGATGAGAAAATGTGGCTACATGGCATATTTTACTGACTGTTGTTTCTGCTGCTTTGTAGAATTCTTTTCATCCGTCAAGAGGTTACAGGATTTCACAGAATCACAGAATCACCAGGTTGGAAGAGACCCATCGGATCATCGAGTCCAACCATTCCCATCAAACACTAAACCATGTCCCTCAGGACCTCGTCTACTCATGCCTTAAACACCTCCAGGGAAGGCGAATCAACCACCTCCCTGGGCAGCTTGTTCCAATGCCTAATGACCCTTTCCATAAAAAACTTCCTCCTAATCTCTAGCCTAAATCTCCCCTGGCGGAGCTTGAGGCCATTCCCCCTCGTCCTGTCCCCTGTCACTTGGGAGA
>WAAB01016903.1:81319-100122 GCA_013389865.1 Piaya cayana | reverse complement strand
AGCAGAATGCTGTGAGAAACTGTGTCAAAGGCTTTACTGAAGTCCAGGAAGACCACATCCACAGCCTTTCCCTCATCCAGCAGCTGATTTTTCACCCTTGAATGTCATTTTGGTCTCACCTTTACTTCAGAGGAATATATGATTTTCTTTGTGCAATAATTCAACACAAGCACCTTAAGAAACTCAGAAAAACACTCCTAACTTTAATGAAACCTAAAATGTTGCCATGCACACCTAGTTCATAAAAGAGCAAATCCAGGTATTCTACATCAGATACATGCCTATGCAAGCTGGCAGTAGTTCATCTATGCCAAGTCTCAGAATTTGACCCTATCAAAGATCAGTCTTTATGGTTAAAGCAAAAATGCCCATGAAACCCAAGAAATTTGTGGAATCATCCATGCTTAAACAGGTTTAACTATTGCTTGTCTACACTGCAAAACTTCAGCATAATTTTTCACTTGTATGCCCATATTAATGATAAATCAGTTGCACTTTGCATTCAGATGCCCATGGACAAAGTTGTACTGGCAAAGCTACAGTGGCATAATGAAATCACTATTATTTTATCTTTCTGCAATTTAAGACATTTGCATGCTGGTAAAGAATATTTTCAATTTAGTATAATTTACATTGGAACTGGTACTCCTTTAACAGAGCACATTTGGTAAAACAGAACAACTCAGTGGATACTACGAGTGGACTTCAAAGACACAACATCCATCTCCAGCCTGCAACATGCACTTCAATAGACCTGAAATGATAGAGTTTAAGAGCTTTGTTTCAGCAGATATAACTGTGAGAAACAATAAATAGTGGGAATCACCATAGAAACAGATAGATGTAAGGACAAAGGAATAGGATATAAGCCCTTGGGAGCTTAACTCTAGGAGAAACCTAGAAAGAAATTTTTCTTTCTGAGAGCTAGAGGAGAGGAGTTTGGATTTCTAAATAAAAATTCTTCTGGTATATTGGAAAGGGCAACTATACATTATTATGAGTAACAGAGCTACATGAAAAATATCTATTTCTGTCAGTTTCTTCTCCTCATGAAGCAGTTGAGAGATGACAAAACTTAGCCTAATTCATGCCATAAAAGAGAATAGGCACTTTCTTCCCCTAATTTAGATTTTCAACAGCATTTCTGTGTAATCTCAGATCAGACACTTCCTGAAGTCATTGACTGTAAATTTGGAACATTGACTAGAGAGGAGTCAATAAGCAAATATTGTAAAGTCAAAGGAGAGAAGAATGTTGCATATTAAATGTACTTCCACAGTCTGCCTACCTACGGATTTCCAAGACTTAAGTTAGACACCACAGTCTTCAATAAGTGGCAGTGAATTCTCTTGGAGATGAATCAAATTATGATGGTAAGCACCTTGAGGCTACAACAATGCAACTGCTCCTTGCCGTTACACAGCCTATATCTAAGAGATGCTTTTCAAATGTTACAAAATAGGAACACTAGCCTTATCTCCAAGTATAAGAGGTCCCTAGGCAGAGCTCTTTCACTAAGATCATCTTATCCTTGAACTTTTAGATTTTGTGTCTTGTTTAGATTTTTTTCTTGTCTAGATTTTTTGTCTTGTCTCTGTCACTGGTAAGTGGCGATGGTTATAGTTTTCTCTGTATATAATAGATGTCAACAAAGCCCTATAGCCAGCTGGAAAAGAAAGGATTGGAATTTTCAGTCTAATCTAGTATGTCAAATGGACCCTGTGCAATGCCTTAAGTACCCCTGCTTTATACACAGTTTGGTTTGGTTACTCGAGAAATGATTTAATATAAGCATACTTTGTAGAAATTCCCTAAGAAGAAGAAAAGGTAATAGACAAATATGTCCTGTTTTAGTGAGAGGTTTCTATCCGCCTGCCTTAGTTTGGCTGTGTACAAAATTACAGTGGGGAGTAACTCATTACAAAACTACTATTGCCTTTGTTCAAATGTGTTCTATTGCAGTGGAGTTTATTTTAAATATTACACAGTTTATACTTGGTATTAAATTGGAACATAGTTCTACCTATAATGGCTATTTTTAGTGATGGTGAGGCACAAATAGACTAATGAATACTAAGAATTTACGAAGTGGTGTAATAACTGAGGGGCATAGGGCTGTTAGTATTAACATTATTAGTATAAGTGTTGGTAATATACAATTTAAAAGTATAGAGCACAAAGTCTTTCATTCAGCAGCTCAGGTTTGTAGTGAAACTGAATTTTTGACACAAATCTTTTGTGTAATGCTTAGAGACTTTGGAACAGTTTATGGTATTTGGTTTCACACTGAAGCAATATTCCTCTTCCCTTTTCAAAATTAAAAACTCAGGATTTTAAAAATAAAGCATCTTTCTGCATTAGTCAGTAAACTTGCTGGATGAGCTGTGACTCCATAAAGTTTAGGAACTCATTTATTATGTTGCTAGATCAGACACTGCATTTATTCACACAGTGAATCTCTAAAACCTCGCTTTCAGTAGAGCTGTGGGGAGGCCCAGTCTTCCTCTCTTCACTGGAGAAGGTGAAGCTCAAGAAGATAATTAACCATGAAACAATGAGGAGGCTTGCTGGGTGAGCACTAGTGTGAAAACAGTTACTCCTCACAAAAGAGGGGAAATTAGCTGGCTGGATAAAAAAGGAAGTGTCAGACTGGAAGACTGAAAGGACTGCCAACATAAGTAGATAGCTCTATGCATCATTAATGCAATTTTTTTTAACACTTAAACTTCACTGCTTCCTAAATGTAAATGTATTTAAATGTTATGTGTTAGGGGATATTAACATGCCATTTGAAAATAATTTCTCTTAAACTTTCCATCTTTACATTTCACCGGTTTTAGTCACCCTTCCCACATATGAAAACAAGCACTGCCTCTTGGTGTTGTATTCTTGTTTACAAAGATAATGTAAATAGAGTGTTCTAAAAAGATTCAGTTTACTCATTGTATTTTACATTAATACAGATATTTTTATGAACAGAGAGTTTGTTTTGATTTTACTGTTTCACAGAGTAAAGACTTATGATTTGTGTTTCCTTTCAAAACTTCCTTCTACTCAAACAGTCTTCCCTGAAGCAGCCACATTTTTGGCAGAAATTCAGTTATATGCAATGCCAAAAGAAATAGAATAAACAAACACTGCTTAATGCAGCTGGCAAGGTAATTTACATATTACTGCACACCAAACACGAAGACCTGAATATGGATTAGAGCTACAACGATGACACAAATATCTTATGTCTAAAGAGAAAAGAAATTCAGATCATCGTTGTTAATGATTTACATTTTATTATTTAATGTGTATTATAGTACCTCTGACACCTAAATGTATGTACATTTTGAAATATTAAGTAGATGTATGTATTATATATTCTGTATATTTTACAGTAAAAATGTGCTAGAAATATCTTGAACAACTGTTGAGTGGGTACATTTTTAAAAGTTTTCTTCTGGTGAAAGCAGACTACCTAAATGACCACATCCTAGTTTTTGGAAATAAGGAAAAAAATCCTCTAAACATTCCTTATAACTTCTTTGCTATACATAATAATATAGTATGTGTGGCTTACAAATCTGCAACTTCATGTTCTTTCAAAAAGTTTCTGTCATTTTGGGTAAGATCAACAGTCCATTCAGCTGAGTCCATGTCCTGCAGTGGCCAGTAGTGAATGTTTATGGAAAAGTTAAAAAATCCTCAAACAGAGAGAATGGTTTCAGAGTTGGAATTTAATAACCATTCATTGATGTCTCTTCTGCTACTTTGTCTACTTACTTACTGAAGTAATTTGTATTTTTGCTACACACAACATATTGTAGGAACAAGTTTCAGTTTTATTTTGCACTGCATGAAAATAGAGTTGCCTTTTGATTGTTTTAAATCTCCTCCTTGATAATTTCATTGAGTACCTTTTACTTTGTAAGTTAAGGGAAAAAAGTGGTAATTGTACCTTATTATATATTTTCATGCATGTTATTGTATTCCTGTGTGCTTAGAGCTGATGCAGCTCCTAGAACATCCTCCAATATTTAACAATGAAACATTGATTATAAATATACTTACTGGAGATCCCAGAAATATTTTTCCCTAATGGCTGGAGTATTGGGACCCAATATGGAAGACCCTTGTAAGACAGGAATAACTGCTGTACAAGCTGGTACAAAATAAGGTTTCTTCCTCTCTTTCTAAAAAATATTTTGTTTGAGAACTCTTGAAATAAAAAATTACCTTCAATTTCTTGCAGAAGTGGTGTCATTAAAGATGCAGTGCACCAAGACATTTAGTTAATTAAAGAATCATAAGTTTTGCACATTTTTATTTCCTTTAACTCTAATTTTTTAAACAACGCAGGCCTGAATCATGATCATATAATTAGTGGATACTAGGCACCTGAACAAAACACTGACTTCATCCTGTAATGCAATGAGAGTTGCTCTCTGCTGAGCGCTTTTAAATATCTGACCCTATACTTCTGCCTAAATAGGAAGCAAGTTCTTTTGAAATAAGACCTCTATCCTTGAAAATAAAAACCTAGCCATTTTTATCTCTTTCTTTTTTTCATGAATGATTTTTTTGCCATTTAAATGGTGTTTGATTTCTTGCAGTATCTGCATGCATTGGAGACATCAGATTTCCTGTTTCTGAATATTACATTTTTTCCTACTAAAACTGATAATTCCTGAGAATTCACTTGAAGATTTTATGCTTCTCACAGTTCTAATGAACACTTCAGGAGCAGGGAATGCCTTTATAACAAAGCCGTGGAAAGTGCTTTACTCTCACTCTTGCCTGTTATTTAATTTGCAGCACAGAAAAAAAGATTACAGATAGTCTGTAGAACATATGTCATTAGTCTATAAAGACCTAAAACCTGCTAATGTGATGTTGACTTTTCTCATAACAAACTTAGAAAGTTCATATTTTTAGATTTTATAGGATTAAATTCTGATATCCCCAAACAAGAATTTTTGTAATTACTTGTTGCATATTTATTTTTTTAAAATGTGATAAGGAGCTTTACTAATATTGTTGCTATCTATAAAAGGAAAGACTTTCAGAATGTTAGATGCAACATCAGTGTGGGTTAAATGCTATTACCCATGAGAGACAGGACAGTGTTTTCATGATCATATATTAAATTAGAGAGTTGTGTGATAAACTGGCACTTCTGAAGGTCACGTTGGTGTTCTAAACCTCTTGAGGATTTGTAAACACTAACCATTTTAAAAAATTAGATCTAAAGAGAAGCATTACCAGCATTCTATCAGCTATGACATTCCCTCAACCAACTCCAAAACAGCACTGGTCTGAAATTTGGAGTGGACAGCAGATAGCTTAGAAACAGAGGTATCTTGCAGCTGAATGGATGAACACAGAAGCTTTGTATATACCCAAAAGAAAAGATTTCCAGATTCTCACTGGGGAACACAGCACCACTGACCAACCTTGAAAGTTCCTGAGATGTAAAAGCTTAAAGTGCTTAAGCAACTTTAAAATATGTTACTTTTCCCTCTCTCTGAATGTATGCATTTGAACAGATTAAAACTACCTTAATCAGGAAAAGAATGAAGAAATCCAAAGAAGTAATCCTTTTAAAAAACATATAGATGTAGATGTGTCGATGCATATACGTGACTTTGTAACACTGCACCAAGTTTATGTAATTCTTCTGCTAATATAATAGAGCATAATAGAGAAAAAAATTCAAAATACCTGTGATTTAAAGAGAATATTTGCCAGTCTGTGAAACACTGATGACAGAATACTAGTAAAAAAACATTAGTGCATACATAGTGTCTTATAGTCAATTCATATATGCTTCGAACTAATCACAACACCAGCAACCTAATCCTGTAACACTGTAATCATGGTGTTTTCTGCCTTGAATACCTGAACTCAGTTTTGCACTGCAGTATGAGCTGTGGGTAGTAGTTATGCATGAGAAGAAACCATGTTTGGTTTAAAAATAATACCAGGAAATATATGCTTTATTTATTCTACCTTTGTAGTCTGTTTGTTTAAAATCATGATCAGCCATTATGAAGCATTCCCGATCTCATAAAGAAAGCTGTCTTCTAAAAAAAAAAGCAAGTACATTTCAAATATTGCACAGAAACGTTGTGTGCTTCATCAAGAAAAAGAAAATCCAAGGGGGTTTCAAGTAATTAAATATAGCAGCAATTGATTTTCTCATTAAAAGAACTCTTTACTTTTAATGCAATTTTATTTATTTTTCTGTGCTAATGCTGGCAACAAAAAAGTAAATTTCACTTCTCATTACAAAGTTTTCTGTGTACTCCAGAAAGGACAATGAAACTAATTGTCTAAAGAATTAGCAGAGTCACAGAAGAGAAATGTACATCTCAGAGAAGTATACTCAGTCAAGTTGAGGTGGATGGTGATCGACACTTGCTATTGTAGGACTGTGGTTGAACAAGCCACAAGGAATGTTCTTGTGGGTCATTATATTGGAAACTACAAACTCATATGTAATCAATGCCATCAACATTAGCAGGAAGTCTATTTCTAGAAATTTCAGTGCACAGAAAAGAATTCTGAAGTGCCTTCCTACTTACGTGGTTCACCTTGTGGAGCAATGATTAACCACACTGGAAGAGGCTCCACAAGAAAATGATGAGAAATACAGTTCCTTGGAAGAACCTAGAGCATATCATCTACCTTGAAGTAAAGTCCATGAAAAATCTAGACTAGTATTCACCATTTATGTAACTTCATTTCAGATCCTAGAGATAATTATTCCGTATCACAAAACCAGGCATGCAATGCAGTCCAGAAGCTTAAAAACACATGCACCTAAAGTACAAGGATGGCGCATCACATTGCAGACTCTACAGTCAAATATCCATTCACTTACAAATTACTTATTTATAAGGAAACACTAAAGTAAGCAGTCTTCAGTGCTGAAAAAATGAGCAAACGGACATAAACAAATATGACCAATCAAGATTGTACTGTCATATACTATACTATGAAGTAGTACAATATAAAACCAAAAATGACTTCTGATAGACAGTGAATAAACAATTTCTAAGGATTCAAACATAAGTTACTAAATAATAACTTTGTGAGGGCTACATGATGTAATAGGAGTTCAGAACTTTACACCATATAGAGTGCCTTTATAAGCCAATTAAGTTAACCATCATTCAGTACTTTGTTGTATTAGGCACTTCTAATGAAGTTCTAAATTTTATGCAAGACTTGTAGTTAGATCCCACCTTACACAATAGGGATCTGTGATAAAATAAGTATCTTCTAGAAACCAAGTGCCTGTTTACTGAATCTATCCAACAAATAATTGAAAAATGACAAATCCATTTTTTACCTTTGTGGGTAGTTTTTTTGTTTCTTTTTCTTAAGCTTAGAAGAAGTGTCAGTACATAGCTTGAAAAAATATTGCACCAATGAATTAAATATAGAGACGTGGAGGGGAAACACCATGCCTAGCATTATTAGAAACTTTTTTCTGGAAAGCATCACAGAAACAGATAAGTAGAAAAAAGGAATGAAGACATCTGGATCAGAAGTAACATAGTATTTTTAAATAACTTGTTTTTCAAAGTGTGTTGTAAAGAATGAAACGAAGAGGAAGCTGGAAAAAATCCTAAACAGTGCTTTAAGCAGGCTCTTTACTTCCTAAGAAACAAGATTATGTAAAAGAGAGAAGTGCCTTATTTTTCTTTTTTTTTTTTTTTAAAGTGAGCTGTCTCACCATTGCAGATTTTCCCAAGTCCTTGCAACTCTAATTAAAATGTGGTAATTGGTTATGTTACCTCAATTACCATGATGCATGGACATTGATGCAAAGCGACACCAATTGAATCCCTTGGGTGTTATACCCCAAGGCCATCCCATTTATTGTGGTCTTATTATTTTCAATTATGTGGGTGGATGTACAGCATATTTTCAAGCCAATACCAATGGGGCATTTGCTGGACGTACAGTGTAGTATACACATGAGATGTCTCAGAAGAACAAGATACTTTTTTTTTTTCATGAAGCACAGTAGTGAACTTAGTGATCAGACAAATTAATTTTAAGGACAACATGAAATGACACCACCCTAACCCAAATTGTCTTAGCTCAAAATCTCCATGATAAACAGTGTCCCTTCAATAATTAGCCCTCTGTGTTGAATGGGAAAAATGATTGTCTGCTCCATAAAACAGATATATTTCTCATTCAATGAATGAACAGTCTGTAGAAGAAACAGTTTCTCCAGTCACCAAAAAAGACAGAAAGACAGGAATATTGAATTGCAACTTAAGAAGTAAAATCTGTTAGAAACCACGGTTTTATCACCCTCTCAGCTAGACCAATACGACAGTTTTATATACTCCAGGACTGGTAAAACAGTGAAATAGTCCTAGAAAAGTGAAACAGTCCCAGAGAAGTGAATTTCCATGGTGACTTTCTTGTAGTTTTCTATACAGAGACATATCTGACCTGGAGAGGACATCTACAAACTCTGTACCTGTTGGAATAATCCACTGAGGCTAAATGCATGGCTTCATGTATATATTTACTTTACTTTTATTTTATAACATTGGTTATACCTGGCTAAGCAAAAAAAAATTTTAATAAATTGCATAAAACAATTTACATGTTCCCACTTTGACTTAACTGTTGTAAACTTGTGCGCGTAATGGCTGGGTTTGTGCCAAACACTTTTTTAACTATACAGTCTTTCAAGTAGACCAGACCCTCTAAAGGAAAGTGCATTGTGAATTAAAGTTTCTCCAGCTGTTGAGCAGGAATTTTAGATGGCAGTTTTGGGTTTAGCTGACTAGAGATTGTTGCTATTGCTATCGCAATTGCCAGACAGAGTCCTTTTTCTTTTAAGATGACTGCCAGCAGGGTCTTGTTAGGCAAACAATAAGGCATCTGTGTAATTCTGAAGCTGAAATTTAGGTGACATATAACATTATATCTGCAAACTATGGAATGATAAATCTGGGGGAAAGGAATTTACCACAACAACAAAACAGATGGGGGAAATAAAAACCTCTTTTGCTAAAACAGATTAGGATTGCTTCCAGTAACATACAAGTCTCCTACTGTTTTTAAAAAACAAACTTTGTTTTTTAATTGTATGAATACTTCATTCTTTATACCTAGATTAACCTACTGAGTCTACCACATTTCACCCTTCCAGAGTGATTCTTATTGATAATTTCACGTTCTAGACATAATTTTTGGTTTATGAGAAGGACATCTTTTACTAGACTTTAGGTGCTTGTAATATATGTTAATATCTTCCTATTATTTGTAAACTTATGCTGTCCACTATTGCAGCGTGCACCTTGTGAGATTCCACCATCTGGATATCGAGCAAGGTACAGTAGCCTCACCGTGCCTCAACTCCTGATCGATTGCAGTCCTAAACAGAAAGACGAGACTTACTTCTCTCCTGCTGCAAGAACAGTGCCAAACTCTAGTTAACTCATGGCAGTTTATTTAGAGTAACTAAGTTACCAGCAACAAACAACTTCCATACAGGAACTGTCCGCATGTAAAAGGAGATACTATGCCTTTACTATAGTGACTTGGACCCCTGTTCAGCACTCTCTAACCTTTCTCACAAATGCAACCTGATTCTCTTCTGACTTCAATACAAGCTGCATACTTACTACAACTAAATGATAAATATTGAAAATTAAGATGGCAGTTCATCATCTTTATAGTATTTTACCTTTTAGAGAAATACAGTAGAAATCCAGTCTAATCTCTCTTGGGCAGTTATAAACCCAACAAATACTCATCCACTGGCAAGTAAAATTCAGGATTCTGAGAACTACTTTTTGGTTTAGCTGTTGCCTAATACTGCACACACTTACTCTTGAAGCTCCAAAATTCAACTGTACAGTCACATGTAGTCTCATCATTTTTACAATTCTTCTAATCAAATAAAAATTTTGATGGCTTAACTGCTGCTCCTCAATTATTTGCACATCTTACATTAACAGTTGGCTGTTCCCATGCTTGTAACAGTAACATTGTCACTCCATCAGGTTTTCAAGGATGTAATAATTTTCAGTGATGTCAAGTTGCCTCATACAGAGACATAGCCCTTTTGACTTGGTCTGAAAGTCTATTCAAACCATGTTCCATACTCAAGTTTCATGTCTATCTCAATACCGAAAGCAAAGCAGTCAATAAAACAAACAGACAGAGGAACACTCCTACTTTATAATGTTTGATAAAAGTAGGCAGGTAACAGATTATTAGTATCTTCAACAGTTCACTTCTCCACAGCATCCTCCTCACTAACTCATCATTTCTTGGCATATTTAGAGTTATAGCATTTTCACTCGGAACTGCTAGTGTTTCTAAACATCATGTATAATTTCATACTACACTACCATCACTGATCAAGAGAATTACAACTTCTGTTATTTTTGTAAAGGAATGTTAACAAAAAGAAGTCAAAAGTATTATTCAACTGTCAGATAATTCTTAGGAAGTTATGTACGTGTCAAGCATTTTTCCTTTAATTTGATTGATATAAATCTAAAAAATTATGTAAGCTAAATATGGGACTTCATTGCTGTCAATGTAGCTGCAGTATACAGACTTCAACATCATGATGGCAGCACAAAACATGCTGAGCCAATTCATCCATTACAGTTAATGGTATTAAGTAGGGATTATTTCACTCACCCTATAGTTTACTGTTTAAATGTAGATACTGCACTATAATATAGTTTTATGCTGTAGAAAATCTGTCTAATTTGTGCCACTTAATGGATGGTTTAAGCATAGTGAAATTTTGTCTCTTAGGAATAATTTTCCTCAGATAAAAGTAAATTAATGCATTTTACTTATATTCAGATAACACAATTGTATATTAATCACATACCCATGACATTCTATGTGACATACACATCTACTTATAGGCTGCTAATTAAAACCAGTCTTACACGGAAAATATTTTTTCTGAAATTTATTTACAATCAGTGAATTATGTCTCTGAGTCCAATTATGTTAGGTACTGAGCAACTTAACAGGATCAGATGTGATTAGGCTAAATATCTAGCAAATAGAACATGTATATTCTGAGTTTATCTTATTAATCAGTTTTGTCCATAGAATATAATGCTTTGTGAAAAATGAAAACTTCACTTGCTAGCAGTAAAGACTGGGAATCCATCTTCAGTCAGAAGAAAGTAATCTGAAATGAATGTATTTATCTTGCACTGAATAAGTTCTCTTGTGAAGAATGCAATCACATGAGATCTTTTTAAAGCAAGCATTGCTCACCGAGATGTTTTCCAGTCTCTTCTGAAGTCTAGTTTGCCACTGGACGGCTTGCATGACAATGGCTTCCCACCTCCTCTCAAGGTTTACGATTATCAGCTGCATGGACTGGTGATCTGCATTCAGGTTGCAGGTCTCCTGGTCATCCAGAAGGTGCTGGCACAGTCGCAGCACAGAGGCTACCCCACGGCGTCTGTGTTTGATCTCACAACATAGAGACTGTAGGATAGACGAACAACAGATGTCAGCATAGAATACCTTGCAAATTAAAACTCTATTATCTGATATTTAATGGTGCCTAATCACTGTCGTACAATAGTTTTTTCAGCTCTTCCATAAATTCTCATACTTGCTGTCAAAGCCTAGTGTTTTATTTTCAGATAAACACAGTGTTAATAGCACAGAAGTAAAGCTACTTTCAGCCTTCTTCAAACAAATGCCATGCACAGCTAACCGTCTCAATAATGTTGAACATTTTATGGCATAGACTGGTTTATTCTTCCTTTTATTTTCATTCAATGGGGAAGCATCTGAAATGAGTTACCCTGATAGTTATCAGCTTCAGTAATTCTTCAGGGTTAAAAAGGGGGTGGGATGGGTGAAACTGTTGCACTGCAATGAAGAAATACATATTTTTAGAAAACTAATGGAAATTATGGGTCACATGTACCCTGCCAGAGGAGAAAATTTAAGGAAGGGGAAAATTCAGTATAAAATTGTTTACAGATTTTTTTTTATTATCATAAAATATTTCCAAGGTAGGTCCATATTCACGGAAATGTACAAATACTATGACAACTGCATCCTTCATAAAGATGAGCTGTTCACTGCATTTATTCCATCATACCAATTCCATTGCTACCAAGAATGCAGCCCCAGTATTGCCAAATATTGGTGGGAGCCAGGGTAGGTTAGTTCTACACTGGAAATTTAACTACACTGAGAATCTCCTTGAATTGTAATATAAATAATGCATCCTACATGCCAAACTAAAGTGAGATCTACACCCTGGAAGCAGTTAATGGCATGGTGTGCTCTTGAGCATGATTTTATCCACAATCACACTCTACCATCATTCAACATCAAATTAGGATTTTATTGCCTCATAATGTGTTTTAATAATAGTACCTATGAAGCTGGGTACAGAAGGCACAAATGTGTCTGAGGATGACTGCTTCAGCCCAGGTTCTGAGACCCTATACTTTTATAGCATTGCATGCTTCAAGTACTCAACTATTATCACAGGCTTGTGCTACTCCTGAATTTAACAGGTCTGCACTCCACACGTGGGAGCGTTCCAGATAATTTAAATTGTAACTTGCCAACATCTGTTCCCCTCTGTAGGATGCCACAGATGAAAGTGCATGACCCCATGAGAAAATCTGAGCTATCATCTTTTTTGAAGACAGGGTGTTTGCCTTTGAGCTTCCAGTTAATCATAATAAGCAAACAAAAAAGCCACATCTCTCAAAGCTGTTCACAAGTGTTAACTGGTAAAAAAAATCAGAACTTGCCCTCCTGAATTTTATTAGTGAAACAATAACATTCTATAGCAAGTGAATTCAAATTCCAGATTTTCATATCACTTTTTTCTTTAAAAATTGGAATCTGCACTTTGAAATGTTGTATGTTAAGTGAACATTTTGCTACTGAAAGTATGTGCCTGATCAATAATTCTAAGCCAAAAGTCTGAAGCAAAACATTGGTATATACACCTAAAAATAAATACCTTTGCCTATGGATAGTGTGCAAGTGTTTTTCTTATTCAAAGCTTTCAAGAGAAATGATGATTAAACCCACAGACATAGCTGAATTACTAATCTACTTTCACTGGCACAATTGGGCCATACTAACAGTTAACAGATTGCTTATTAATCAACAAGGGTAAACAAGACAATGCAATCTCATTTAAAGTGGAAGTTTTAATGCCTAAAAGTATTTGTGTTCAAAATGTTAATCCCAATAAGGCTTCATTAGAAGATATCTTAAAATGATTAAGTATGTTTCATGGTAAAGTACACTGAGTAGTATATCAGCAGCTGGGCATTTCATACAGATGTTCCACTTATTGATATAATGCATTCTATAGCTATTTAAATTACCCTAACTCTGTAATAGCTAGAATTCTATTACTTCTGTAATGAGAGAACCCTGTACCTTAGATATTTCTGAATTTTAAATAAGGTGAATGACAAATTCCAAAACCACTATTTATGGCAAAATATGACCAGGAATTTTATTATTCAATTTATACCAGAGCTGCATTTTCACTTACATTTCCTGAACTTGCCCTTATTTATTTTCCTAGAGTTCATTATTAGTTTTCTACATAGTTCTTGATACAACCACTAGGTCTGGCACATTTTCTTTCTGATGCTGTTCATTAGCTTGATGTCACATCAGAAAAAAACAAACCCAACCCAAGAAGCCCACCTAAGGATAAAATCAGGGTTCTTATTTTACATTTTATGACAGACAAGCAGTTTAGTTTTACAGAAGTGATAATAAGTTATATACTGATGGTGTCAAATATATGTAGATATGCATTAACATCAAGACGTCAACACAGCTCAGAATCTAGTCCTTTAACATTAACTTACCTTGACCCACCTGATTATGTCATCGTTTATAAATATTATTCTTTTTTGATACAATACCTTATAATACGATGAGGTAAGGAGTATTTAATTCATAAGCCATTATATAGGAGTTTAAATGAGGCTTTTACATTGTGTTACCTGAAAGCAGAGCTACAGCATCAAAGTCACTTCTAATTTACATCAATTTTACACCGGCACAATAATAGTAGCTTTACCAAAGCTATTTCTGATTTACATGCCTGTGACAGTACAATTAGGCCTATGGCACTTTTGTTTCAATTTTATTACATGATATTATGGTTAATATTAAACAGAAGAATGAAGTGCTTGTATCTAATAATGTGCTGAAAGGCTTGGCTTTAGCAACAATACTTTAAAAGCCAGAGAACTTAATCATATAAAGACATCTTTAAACCCTATATAACAGCACGAGCAATAATGGATCTAAGCAGTATTAGGGTATGGTATACAGTGTCCTGAAGGGACACAATAATTGCCTGTATCCTATGATATGACACCTCACAGTGTTGTATATCCATTAATGTTCTGAAATGTTCAAAATGGCATGTTTGCATAAAAACCTGTTAATATACCAGTTTTACACGCAGAGTATGCTTTCAGGATCACAGTTACTTTAATTATTATATTTGTGAGGTACAGTTCTGAATTAACAGCTATAATTCATGATAAACATAAGAAAGACAATTAGTACCTCTACTGAGTCTTGGACCTGAATTTCTACAGCTGTTACTGGGTACTTGATGGTTCACAAAATTAGGAAATGATCTAACAGTAGACTGAGGAGCATCACCTAGGCTCACTTAGACTCCTCTGAGTGCAGAAGATTTGCTACAGTACAGATTAAAAATCAGACACTTTCGACTGTGGCTTCTCACACTATCACACATCCATTGAGCTCTGGTAACTGTATATACCATCCAAATCCTTGCAAATGTGGGAGAAACACATTCACTTAAATAATATGCAGTGAGACCTAAATGAACGTATTTGACTTTCTTGCAGCAGGCTAACAGTATACACAGTAACTGCAGCTGCCATGTATGAACTTGAACTTGTGTTTGAATCCTTTGCTTTGCCTCAGATATCATGATAACATTGAGTTATTATTCATTATAATGTTACTATAAGTTATGTTTTACCATACTGAGGATTCCTGCCCATGCTGGAAGATTTCTCTTCCCTCTGCCTACTACTATTTTCAGTGCTTTGAAGTTATCAACAGCATAGCTAAAAAGGGCTAGCTGAAACTACTTTCACAGCTTGTTAATACCATGCCTTAAATCATCTGGAAAAGCCCATGCTGAGTCAAATGACATCAAACACTCTTTCCAAGCCATGGGCTAGTGACACTATCTATGGGGATGGAAGTAGCTATGATCTGAACAGAATGTGCTCTGCATAGCTCTGTGAGTCCTAAGTGAATGTCATATGACTAGAAACACGTGTGCAGCTTTAGACAGTGACAGAGAGTGTGGGAGGCATAGAAAGGTGGAAAGTTGAAGAATACTAGATTTCTCAAGCCTCAGTCCCCCTCCATCCCTGAACCCTCCTGCAGTGGGTTAATGCCTGAGCTGTGCTGCACAGCCTGCTCTGCATGACTGAAGGATATGGATGGGAAGTAGGTTTTCTCACAGAACATGCCAGATAATTTGGCCACTGAAATACTGTTACATCAAGGTTTTTGAGCAGGGGTTTAATGTTGATCATTTAAAAGTAATAAGGTTCTCAATGAATTCTCTGGAACCAGTTGCACATCAAATAGTTTAAGCCAAAGGTTAGTTTAGCCCACTTAAATTCACATAATCCCTATATATTTTGTGTGATCTGAAATTCTTTCAACCATTTCCATCTTTCTTGCTTTCACTCTACAATTAGGAATAAAAAAGGTCCATGTAAAGGTGCCCGTAGCATTCAAAATAATTGGAGGAAGACATGGTAATTTACACAGATTAATTACTGCCAAGGTATACTGAGACAAATGCTATTTCTAAGCTTACGTTGTGTTTCTGTGTAGGGGCAATACTGGGTGTTCTTAGGAGAGAGAGAGAAGATAAACTGGAGATAAATCTGGAACAACCAGATCCAAGATGAAGTTTCTGCCTAACCTTGGTCTGTTGGAGGTTTACTTTTTCTTCTCTTTACAGGAAGTGGGTATGTGAGAGAAGGGATGATGCTCTTCCTATTGCATCAGCTGTTGGCTGATGAAAGAATAAAGATGGAACTGCCGCTACTGAATACAACAGCCATATGAAGAAATTAGTGCGAAAATCTGAGAAAGGAACCTACCCTTCTGACTACAACAATCAAATCACAACTCTTAAAAAAATTAATTTACCATTTTACGTCTGATTTTGGCTAGTGCAGCAGTTCAATTTTCCAGTGTAGTAACATAAAACTTCAAGAATTACAGCTAATATCACTAATACACCAATGAAAGGATAATAAGAAAAAAAGCTTGCAAATACTAGCTGAAATTTAATACTCAGTGTTCTCTGTGAAATGCCAATGCCTGTTGCAACTTCTCTTGTCTGGGGTGATGCATCCCTGTATTTCCCTCATTACAGGACACATGGTGAAAATAAGGATTTCTGTTTCTGCATGAAAAAGAAACTAAATAATTCCTAAAAAATATATTAGTAAGAAAGTAATTCCTCAAAATAAATAAAAAGCTAACTGAAAAAGATAGGAAATGAATAATGACTTGTCATCTTTTAGAAAAATACTTGAAAACCTGTGTGCTTTTGCAGATTTCAAGGTTAAAAGAAAATGGCACCTAATATGGGAACTCAGTTGCATATTGTGGGACTTAATCTATACTGAAGCTAAATATTCTATAAGTATTCAGTGAAGTGCAAAAAACAGCAATTGAAAAATGACATGATTAAATGGCACAACATGCAATCATTTGCTCTCAATTATATCAATGTATCTTCTTCATTTCAAGGAGTCAGGCAGAAATATTGTTTTTTAAATGCCTCTATTAAATTGGGCACCAATAATAAAATAGATGAGAGTCCTAATAAGCTCATTTACGTAACATACATCACATACCACAAAACTATGCTCTCCAAAGAGGTTTGTTCATAGATTTGTCTCCTGGTTGTCACCAGTCTTGGTAATATCAAAAGATTTTAAAGGCACAAGACTTGCAGACCATTCAATAGAAAACCTTTGTACTTAACCCTTCAGAGATCTTCAATGCTAATTATGGAAAAAGTATTGATATAATATCTTTGCTGTCACATTTTATTACGATGATGTTCACAACAGAATCTAGAACTGACGTTTTAGAAATATCATCTAATTGCAAGTCAGAAATACAGACTGACAGTTTAAAGTAGAATATGACTTCTTTCGAAACAGTGAACTGATTATCCTTATTTAAAAGCTCTACTTTTAATAGCATTACAAGCACTAAATTGCCACGCTGATCATATCTCTCTGTAATTCACTGCTTAGCAAAGTGTCACAATCTTTCTCTTGCAAGTCTGAGCACAGTTCACTATCTATCTTCCTTGTGAACTGTGCCTGTTTCTATATATACTAAAAATGGCAATGAACTAATAGGGAAAAATACTTAATTTTTGCACTGGCTTAAAGAACTGACATAGGAGCTTATGTTCTGCATAACCTCCACTGCTAAATAAACTTTGTTTAAATATTAATTGTTTCACTAGCATCAAAAAAGTACATGGGATTTTGTGTTTACTTGCAATAAATAATGCAAATAAATGTATTGATAAGGTATATAAATTTATTTTTAAAGGGCATTCTAAAAGTACTCATATTGTATCCCATTTTACACCAGGACTAAAATACAAGCATTAACACCAGTAAAAATCCAGAATAGATTATTTTAGGCTCAATGCACAAAAACTGCTATTGTATCTCAAGAAAATTCTGTAATTTTCTTGTTCTATTCCTTATGCTTGTTCAAGTACTTAAAAATATTTGCTTGTAATTATTTAGTGCAAGGGTCTGATATTTAGCTTATATTCCCATGTAATGAGTAGTATGTAATATACTTAATTCCATAAATTAAAACACTATTAAAATTCCAGACATATAAAACAATATGAAGTTTAAGTTACAATAAAAGAAACTATAATAGCTTACAGATTGCTTGTATCATTACTGAAGTGCTGGTATCTATTACAATGTCTCTCTGGAATAAAGAATGCGCTTTTGGCAATAATCTGCCAAAAAAGTGCCCATTACTGTTAAGATGCTCCTATCTGAGCTCTAAATATTGTGCAATTACAAGAAAGTAACTTTTAAAAATAAAAGAAAAGCATTGTTGGATATAAATACATTTTCCCTACTGAAATTGAACATAGATTTTCCAAAACTTTTTTTCTTGTGTTTCATGTAAGGGATTAATTAGATTCAGTTTTGCACTGAAATAGTTTAGAGCTATTTACCAGACACTGCAAAGCTAGGGTTAATGTGGTTCCAAGGGATAAGCTAAGTTATTCAGACTGAGGAGCCAGTTGCAATAGCAGGAGGGTCCATTTCTCTAGTCTGGCACTGTTTGTGTTTATAAATGCCTTCAGTTCGTGTCCTCTTTTCATTCAGTTTGAGTAATTCTCTTTCCAGAGAAAGAGATCCAACTGCAAAGTATTGAAAGAAGTGGTGCAATTTCACAGAATCACAGAATCACAGAATCACAGAATCACCGGGTTGGAAGAGACCCACTGGATCATCGAGTCCAACCACTCCCACAAAATGCTAAACCATGTCCCTCAGGACCTCGTCCACCCGTAACTTAAACACCTCCAGGAAAGGCGAATCAACCACCACCCTGGGCAGCATATTCCAGTGCCTAATGACCCTTTCCGTAAAAAACTTCCTCCTAATCTCTAACCTAAACCTCCCCTGGCGGAGCTTGAGGCCATTCCCCCTTGTCCT